>JAMKCH010010374.1:0-156164 GCA_023653785.1 Ophioderma brevispina | reverse complement strand
AGGTATAGTTTACTAGCCAGTTACCAATGCAACCGTGTAGAAATCTCAAATGTTTTGAAAAATTGGGGGGCGCTCTTCAAAACAATGTGCTAATATTGCTTTAATGTCGCCGGCGACATTAATTCAGCAGACGACGCGGAAATGGCGTGTAACACAAGAAAACACACGCCAGAGTTGATTCTCAAGGCATGCACCTTGTTGACCGGTCTGTGACCTTTGTGGTTTTAATATCAGTGAGAATGAGTCTATGATATTCATGTAATAGAAGCATTTGTTGATTAATGTTAAGGCAAACTTAAAAGTTAGCCTACAAATTAACTGGATGTTTTTAGCCCCTTATTAATGTCCCTATCTCCTTTTGGGTATGTTATTTTATGTGTAAATATATCTCTATTCTTTCAATGGGCTCGACTATCATTTGCCAGCAAATTGAAGAAATTTCATATTTTCTGAAAATGTGCCAGTGCTGCTTTAAATCCAAACCATTCAGACTGTGTAAAAATACTAGTTTTAAAATAGGTCAGTTTTGTTACTGCTAAATAAGTACAACTATGGAGCTATTATGGTAAACTATAGTATACGGTAGTTTACTATATCCCTATAACGTCCCTTAACTGGATTTAAATGCACTTTTGAAAAAAAATAACGGAGCGGACCCCTGCCTAGTGTTTGTCCCTATGAAAGATAACGCTACCTCACTTTTTTTGCGGTGATCGTCAGATTTTCCTCTAGGGACGTTAGGGATATACAATAAGTCCATGGTACAACTTATGTTTTTATATTCGCACAATGAAAATAATATTGTAAAACATTATTAGTAATATAAATAATCCTTCAAATATTGACTCCTATGCAATTCCATAGGTTCATAATCTCCATCTCAAAATATATGTAAAAACATCAACTTTGTACACATATTTACCCAAATGGACATTACATAGCCATAATTGTTTAGTTGTATTCTTACGTCTACTTATATGAGTAGCTCGAACGGGATTGGAACTCTCGGTCGACGGTAAATTTTTTCGACCATCATGAGGATTTACCTCGGGAATCAAGTAGTGTCTTAATTATCTCAAGTCAGATTGTTACTGATTTTGATGTTGAGGTTTTACAAAATGATCTGGATACTTTATCAAATTGGGAAAAAACTGGGCAAACCTGATTCAATGCCGACAAATGTTTTGTCCTAAAGATCACACATGCCCGCAAACATATGTTATATGGCCTCCATTTTTGTGATTAAAAATATTAATTTGATTTTCAATTTTATTTGAGAAAATATTTCTCACGGGAAAAGTACTTTGTTTACTCTAAAGAGAAAGTGGAATTCCCCTAGTGTTGTTTGGGCAAATGCACCTGTTATCAAACTAGAGCAATGAATGGGATTCCCCCAAAAGGGCTAAATTTAGAAACTGCGTCAACTTGTTTATGCTTTGAGACAGGCGGGTGACACTGTGTACAAATGCCCATAGACAATTTCGAATCGATGGTGATAGCGCCACCATTTTCGATAAGCTACATAATTAATTATGCATAAACGCATTCATGACGTAAACCGGGAGATGACGTAGCGTAATAGCGCCACGCACGACTGGCGAACTATAAGCTACAGATTTCATGCAGATTAGTGTGCAGTACGCATCCATTCTCTTGATCGAGTGTCCTATCCCGATTATTTAGGATCCCTGTTTGAGATAAAAACATCTTACACGATCTGGGGATTCCCCATGAAGTTATAAATGTGAAATGATGCAATTCAGATGATGTAGTTAGTTAGTTAGTTAGTTAGACCAAAGTTTTAAATCCGGTTTTGTCCCCGTAAACGAGGGTGGCCGGATTCACCTCACACTATACTCAGCAATACTGCTGTGTGAGGATTTATTGGATGTAATTTTTGTGAAATCTGATTTGACAGTGCTGGGTTATGTTTATGCATGATGCTGTGGTAATATCTATTTTAAGACTTGGGAACTTTGTTAAATAATGGTATAAAGCTGAGTTGCAAAAGTTTCGATTCGCCAGCAGTTGTAATCAGGAGCTATAGTGCCAAGATATATCATACTTTGGAGACCGCCGGAGCTTAAAAGCTAATTAAATTGTTTGCTGTCGTCTTTTAAGCCAAAAGAGCTTTAGTTTTGGAATCAAAAGGGATTCCAGTTTGTCGCTAATGTCCTCATTCAGGACCACAGACTGATGGTTGTAGAATACCGGGACGGCATTGCAGAAAATTAGTGCGTCGAGGTGACAACGTTGTCGTCTGACCTGCTGACAAAATGACCTTCAAGTCTAGAAAGAGTCGCATGGAATATACCATGGATATTTATGTTAAAACTTATTCCCTGTAATTTTTGGAGTCTTCGCTGTGAGGACATATCATCGTTGAACTGCAACATTTCAACACAGGACACAAAGAACGACCTAAGTATATTAAAAATTGTGTGTAATTTTATAAGGCCTATGTAATATTGTTTTTGGAATACAAAATTCTTGAACAAAACCACTTTCAAATCATAAATCTGTTAGATTAACAGAAAATTCAGATCATTTGTGCACAGGCTCATTTATTTGTGTTTGAAAGTATTTCTGACCCGTGAAGTCTAACGAGTGTCCATCACAAAGTTAACACACAAAAATTACGATTTGAGTGGACCAGTATTACAAGAAGCTGACTCACAGCATACTTGGGGTCGAAATTACAAAAGATCTCAAATGGAAACCACATAAACAATATCGGCTAAGGTAACAGAGGCCCTTGCTTTCATCAAGCGAAATCTCAGCTCTAACAGGAAGAAATCAAAAACACAGCTTCAAAAACTTCGTTAGACCAACGATTGAATACTGCTTCGCCCTATACACAAGATCAGACTTACCAACTTGAAGCGATCCAGCGTCGAGCAGTAAGATTCATCAAAAAAACAACTTCAACAGGAAAAAAACAAGTGTCACACAATAATGTTCGGACTTAGGAATGCCAGGACCCTTTCTGACAGAAGGAAAATGATAGTCAACCTACTCCGTCAGCCAGAGCGGGTACACCTGGCCCTACGGTGCAAAAGATACTACGCCCAACCCTACGTGGCACCAAGAGAAAGGCATCCAGACACATATCAAGACTACAAGGTTAAATAAGGACGTTTTCAAATACTCCTTTTTCCCTCGTACATGAAAGACTGGTTACTTCACTCCGACAAACACTAACTCAACAACCCAATTCAAAGATCTTCAAATCAAGCATCCACGATTACTTCAAAAGTATCTAAGCAGTCCACTTGTGCGCACACAAACTCCCTTCCCGTTGACCCCACCTGCATGGGGTGTTGAGAGAGTATTCTTCAAGATCAAAATAAAGAATCAAGATTCATTTTATAATTAATATTCTGCATTGTGACTTGACGACTGGAGAAATGGAGTAAAAAGTGAATTTAAACTACGAGGATATTGGATTTATATCTAACTTCGAGAAGCTCAGGCCTATTAAAGGTGTTTATCTAACTTCGATAGCTCTGTTCCTGTGGATATAAATTTTATTTGTTTTTCATTTCTTGGCCATCGCTTGGGACCGGGAAAGAGTAATGGTGTTATAGGGGAGAGCTGTTTACGTATTAAGTTGTTAAACTCTAGATAGCCATTTCTTTTGTGTATCGTAATTAATATTTTGCTGCTTGTCTTTTTATAATTAAATCCTGCAGGCGACAGCTGATTTCCGAGAGAAAGCGGACGGTTAGCATTAACGTATAGTGGCAGAGACGTTACGGATGATCCCAACTCCAAGTTGCCAATATACAAGGTTTAATGCTAGTAACCATCACTCAAAAATTACATTGTAAGTCGCAAACAAAGGACTCTAATTGTTAACATAATACAGACACCTTCAAGCAGAAAACTTATTTCCCTTCGTTTTATTATGTATTTTTTAATTTATTATTTATTTATTCGGAGATTGTGTCTACCCCAAATGGTCGAATTGTTGTGATCTTATGTCTTACCGTATTTGGTCATTTTCAACTAGCTAATAATGGAATCACCACATTAGGAGTTACTAACCAATGAAGGACATTAAAAAAGAAGGCAAAGCAATTACCTGCTCGATTAAAACGGAGAACAGCATATATTTCGGTGTGGATGGCCAGCAAGAGTATTAATCTAGTTGTAATATACTTCTTGGCTGCATCGTACTCTGATAATGCTATGACAATGTTTATAACATTCATAAACATCGTAAAGACACTATCAGTGATGTGAAAAATTTTGAAATTGCAGGAATAGCTTCCAAAGTGAAGGAGAAGTCTGTAGAATTCTCATAAGTTACCTTTTCCAGCGGTGAAATTGAAAGAAAAGGAAGAAACGGCAGTGTTCCAAGATACGATTCTCCATTCAATTAACGTGTTGTAGTAAGTGTCCGAACGGACAAGTAATGATGAAATCTCCGATCCTGTCCTTATTAGGGTGCTTTGGTCTTATAATTTGCAGGGTATTTTAGGATAACCTGACTATTGATAAATGCAAAAATCTGATTTTTGATGATTTTTTCGATTTGCTGATGAGCAAATCACTGATAGTGTCTTTAACAGAAAAGTCGCATAGTCCATGCACTCTTATGCATTTGATTAAAAATTAATATAAACTATAAATTATAAAATGTACTTTCTTTTGATAATTTGATCATTTGTATAAGTCAAGTTTCTCTGTACGTACTACAGGGAAAAGGAAAGCACTTTATCACAATTTGTTACATTATGGCGCTCAAAAAGCATACTTTATATCGAATGTACAGTCTTTAATTAAATCTTTCCCAATTGAAGTACATATTTAGAAAAAATCAAAAAGTAAAGTTAATTCAATCGAGCAAAGACATACAATTAGAAACAAATGGTATTTTATATTCAGTGATTTATTCCTGTTTGAATGTTTGGGAACGATGAAGTATTTAATTTTTGTAGAAACAAGGAGCAAGGATAATTTGGGTGTTTCTATGAAACCGGAGGCGAGGAAAGGTTTTCGCCGCGGCCTATCACGAAGGCCATGTACGGAGCCCAAGTATGTTGGGATTGTTTCCAGCAGTAAAAAGAATGCCCATAAACTTTTATCGTTGGTTTTGCTGTTGAAATACTATACCTTGAAATATCATCGAATTTTTGCATTAAGTGAAAGTTAAAACATACTTGAAGTGTTTTTTTAAACAAAAACAGAACGTTACCACACGATAACCTAAAATGATGAATTCAACAGAATATTTGCATTATATAGTGGTCAATATGCATTTTAAGAACAGAGCTGTTACGTGCGGGTGATTGTTAAAACGTTGTATGATAGCCATTAAAGGACAAAGAATAAAAGGAAACCTTTCTATTGGTATTGAACGTGCCAATAAAGAATTTTCTCGATTTGGAGGGTCACATATTGCAGGTGTATTAACAACCCATAATGTTGCATATTGTTTTCATGGCAAATAGGCGCCGAAATTATCATGCTGAAGAACAGGTAATTTATAAGACCAAAATTGATAGAAAAACTATGCATATTCAAAGTAAGAAACAGCATGGAAACGATCTGACAATAATCTTAAATCATATCACCTGAAACGACCCGGTCCATGATACGGTGCACTTTACAGTGCGTTATCTTAGCGTCATTGGAATGAAGATACGATTATCAATTAAGATGCTCAGAACGTTACCGAGATGTTAGTATCGTTAACAAACTAAACTTACAAACAGTCTAAAAATGATACAATCAGAAATGCGATTTTTATCATGATATTCGATTGGAACTTTAATAAAGCACATAATAGCTTAAAGAAGAGAAACCCCCCGGAGAAACCAAGTTTTTACATGCTTTTTGTTTCATAATATTTACTGTAGGCAATCCAGAGATCTGTGTGTTTTACCGCAGTAGGTCAAAATCCATTTTGTGACACATTTCTCTATGCGTTTCAATGGCCCAAACATCAAATATGCAAAACGCAACTGTTTTCTAAAGGCATTCCGATTTCAAGGAAGGGGTTACACTTCATAAAGGAACTCCTAAAAGGTCAGTTAAGGATTTGCATGATATGATAATTGACCTTGAAGAAGTGCTTGTTGAAATCTCAAATGTAAATGGGCATTCTGCATGAAAAAAACAAAATCACCATTCTGTTCACTTGCCTCAACTGGTTTAAAGAGAGTCATCTTAAAACAATAGATAAAATTCTAATGTAAATATTAAAAAATAAAAAGTGTGATATACATCAATTATACACAATCTCAGAAAACTTAAGAGAATAATTTAAGTAGAAATTCAAACTTATATATATTGTGACCAAGAGATAGAAGAGAAAGACAACCCCGTTGTACATTGCTTAAAAGTGGCACAAAACTGCAGTTAATGAGTGTATCTCAAGATTGGCAAAAGCAACTGAGATGAAATGAAGAGCATTAGAAAGCATGATTCTTACTCTTTAAAATGATATCAGTCTTAAGTGTTTTTTTTAGTTTGTCTAAAGAGTAATTCTTTGCTTGTGCCATTTTGAGACATGCTGTATATGTTCCATGTGGGTAATTCACGGGAACATCTATACGAAATGACAGCTTAATGTTCCAAGTACCTTTATATTGTGCTATTCACTAAACTAATAACGTATCTGGCGTAACGTATCTGGTGTAACGTATCTGGTCGGCCTTTTTCTTAATCGTGCGGTTCTTGATAAATATACATATTTTACCGACTTAATCTCTATACCTGATCAGGTATCACCGTTATACTAAATATGGTGTGGTATTCGACTTGTATCACGGCGTATTGTCAGAGGGCAGTGGGGTAGGTAACCCATCTGGCGCGGTATGAACGTAACGTAATGGATTTGTTTCGTTAATAACCTGGAAATTGTTACTTTAAAACCGTTTTTATGCACAAAATGTATAATATAACATTGACATCTGCTCGATTTATCACATACGTATTTTATCTATTGGAAGTATGATACCGTATCTTTGCTGCACTATTAGCGATATGCTCTCAAAGAACTCTGACAAAACTTTAATAATCTAATATTATTATGTTTTAGACTTTATAATTGGAGCATAATAGAGGCTGATAAAAAGGCCATGTAATCTGTGATGTACGCTCTTGACGAGCAGGGATAGATTTTGAAGAACTGATCTTGGCTGGCGACATGACGAAAAGCAAGAATTTATGCATCATCAGCCCTATTGCTTGATACTATCCAACCTCTAGTTTCAAATCATTTTGGAAACAAAACTCCTGCGTATAATGTATATGAATAAAGATTCGTTTTAACGGGCGAAATAAGCTTTAAACGGCGCATGACTGCGAGCGACACGTAAAGTCGCTTTTTACACTTATCGAAGAATGGCCCTTCTAGTTAAAATTTCATAACAAATATAAATATTGTATTTGTAAATATACCGTTCTGATGCTATCCGCTAGGAAAGCGATGGACACCTTTCGGAGCCAACACCTATAGATGATATCTATCGCTTCTTTACCAACCCTGGCTTGTTAGCTTAATTGGTAAGATCGCTGTGCTAGTAATACGGAGGTTGCCGGTTCGAGTCTTGCCAAGCGCACACTTTCGTGCGCTGGCTATCTCCAGGGAAAGATAAATAAATAATCATCTTTTTATGCATTGTTGACCTTTTTGATGTTTTCCACCCCCTGTCAGACCCAGAGGAGGACCCTGGAGGAAAATTACATGTTTGGTAGGGGCTTTTGGCATCATACAATATACCTTGGCTTGGCTACCATAGCTCATCTAGAAAAAAATATTGACCTTTTTGTACAGGTGTGGACACACAGATGCGTGCACACATCGTTAAGACAGATTTTGTTGCGCAATCCGTCCGAAAAATGTGACCAAAAATATAGTCAAATTTGACAAGAATCTGGTTAAATTTACACATTTTCCAGTCAAATTTGACTAGAAAACCTTATAAGATCACATTGTACTCAGCATTCTAATCCAATGTACCAAGGTATTTTTAAGAGTGAACAACAACCACAAAACATCACTAGGTTTCACGTTTTCTAATTTCATATATTTTTATACGCTTTTGTGATTTTCTTTTAAAGGCTACTATCAACATGAGTGGTGGAAAGTCCGAGACCCCGATCCCGTCAATTGTACTGTTGAGGATATGAGAAAGGCCACGGAAGGATATTTTGGTATTCATGTTGTTGCCCTGCCGGATGGCGATAAAAGCAAAAGAGTGTCAGGTTTGGTGAGCATTTGGAAGAGTGTGGTATTTTTTACACAAATTTGTACAATCAATTCGCCTTTGGAGGCTTTTCATGAAAAATTATGTTTGATATTGGTTATGTGCCTTTTAAGTTCACGGGATGGGCCAATTGCTAATGTAGTTCTAACAAAAAAATATATATCTTCTTTTTTTTTTTTTAGTGTTGCGCTTCATATTCACCCTCCTACCTTCTTCAACCTCATATTCAACGTTTCATAAAGCATATTTACAAGACATTATTAATAAGTAAATATAATTTTAACTTAAAAGGTATTTCCCAAAATACACCAACATAATTCCAATAAAAAGCAAATCAGAACAGGGCTTTTCTTTGTATAGTTCAATAATTTTATAAGACTAAAATGTTCATTTTGAGTTCTGACAAAAAGACTTCACCTGCAATTTGGAGCCTTTTATTTCTATATAAAGATAAACTTTATTCTAATAAATTTCTAGAACGTTTTGGTCGATGGGCTTCAAAGCTTAACCTTTTCAGATGAGTTTTAATTTTTTCTCTGGGTCAATACTATACCATTAATAAGATCTTATTGCGTTTTGGGAAACTGCATTTTTCCCGTTTTCTTTTTGATCAAATTGGAAAATTCGTGTATGACAGAATTTTGCATGATTAAAGTGTAAGTCTAATTTGCTTTTATTAGACAAAAATTTATCACAAATGACGAATTCATTGAATTTAAATGATTTATCCTAAATTATGGGGCCTAGCACGTGGCAGATGGAGGCATATAATCTAATATTTTATCTATCAGTTCAAATTAGGATTTAATATTCTGTGTTCAGTCACTCGCTTGCAGCTACATGGAAAATCAATCTTTAAAATCTTTAAAAAGTGAAGCAGCTCTGAATTATAACTGTTGAACAAACGGTTACCGTTGTTTGTAAAATGCACTTAAACATTGTTTGTAATTGGCATTCGTAAGAAAACGCAAACCATTATGGAATCTAATTATGAACAATGAGTAATGAAATTCTAGTTGAACAAAACTGCTTTTGCAAAATTTAAACAATTTAACATTAACACGCGAAGCTATGTTTCGTCAAACAGCGTCAAATACTGTAACCGAAAATATCCGATAATGCAGGAGGCAATACTAATTTTAAGTACACCCAGGCATTAATGGCAACTTCTTAAAAATGGCTTCAAAATTATCAGAAGGGATATTTTTCATTTTCAACATATTGATTGCATCGAAGATTGTTTTATAGATCCTTACAATAGGTAGGCATGCCGTATGACATGAAACTCACATTGAAGGACGAAAATGCATGCACCCGTCTCTGAACTTCCATATTAATGTTACAATAGGACAATTATCTATTATTCTCCTGGAATTTTCATCGTGGAAAAAGAACGCATTTATGTTCGTCACCAGGTATGACGTTGAATTGCGTTGGATCATTAACCAAGTGTTTCTTCCCCATCGTGAATTCAAACTCACCCCGAAACAAGCGAAATTCGCAAACGTTATGATTCATGGGAAACTCGCCAATTATACAAAAATTGTTTTATTGGTCAAAATATTACACTGGAAAAAACTGTGGTGTTATATTGCTAGCAGCTGGTCATATTAGGGTTGATTTTGATGTTAGATGAATGGTAAATTGCTGTCGGGCCCACAATAACATGTGATACATTGGCAAATTTTCATCATAATGATTTGTGTCATGTTCCAGACCTAATAAGGAACATTAGTGATAGTAACGTTTTGAAATGGGCAACGAAGGGTGATTTTCATTTTCAACTTCGCACAATCATTTTAAGCTAGGCGTATCGCCTTACTATGTTCTAGGCGTTTCTTCTTTTTTTTATGTACAAAACTCCTCCCAGACGGTTGACCAGCCTTTCACCAGACGTAGCATGTGTTGGAGTCTCTTGTTTGGAGTCAAAGGTCATCCTGAGGTCACAAGGGTAAAAAACGTTAAGTGTGTGTAAAATTTTAAACAAGGGCAAATGTTAAATCTTAATAGGTCATCTTCTAGATCTTTATTAAAGTTGACAAAAGTATATGGTGACCTCTTTTTTGGTTTCAAAGACGAAAATGCTGTGAATTTGACAAATCTGTAAACTTTTCTTTTCATACAAATTGCACGTTATGATCATGACCCAGTGTTATGTGCATTAGCAATGGCTAGTGTGTACAGAACGTACTTTAATTGAGGTCAAAGGTCATCCAGTGGTCACAGGGTCACTTATCATGCCCCCAACAGACCATCAACACAATGATGCCTTCCCAATCTTGGAACCACAAAATATTGATTTTGATGCATGCCAGAGGCTACCAAGAAGTGTCATATTTGTATAGCCATTTTACGTTTGAAACTGTTTTTATGCAACAGTTTACATGTATTACAATATGTTTTATGAATACCATTGACTTATTATGTTTTCTTTTCAAAACGCAGTAAATTGAATAGAAATGGAGTCATAAGCAATAAGTCAAGGATTTTAGTTCTAGACAAGGTTGTTAGGTAAAAGCTTGCCCAACAACTTTCTTTCATGACTTTTGTTCGTCTTTCTTCCTTTTGAAATAAATGAGGAAACATACGATAAAAGTTAATTGATCACATACTACAAAAGCTCTTCCAAGCTCAAAATGTATTTATTGTGAACAAGGACAGGTATTTTGTGTTTGCGTCATAAACAAACGCAACCTTAATCGGGGAAGTGATAACACCTAAATTCTTTTCAACTGCGTGGCAATATAACTGGCCCTGCACTCCAAGGTGAAAAGGAATCTGAAGTGTTTTTTTCTCCCGCATACCGGGCCGTTTGTTAAATATCTTTAGGTCAATGGTTTGCTGAAGTCGATGTGCGTCCATTGATGACATTTTATTCATTATCAAAAAATGTGCAAGTTTTATTTGGGGCCACATACGGTTAATAATTTCTGAACAATTTTACACCGGGTTTTGTCTTCCTCCTTTGATGAGACTGCGGAATTTGTTATACAGTTGGTTATTTGGTCTACGCTCCATAGTCTAAGTTGAAAATTAATGTAACGCTGAAAATTCATGGCGTGATACATTTGCGTTTGGATGTGATATTATTCCTTGACGTTTTGTTAGTTTTTCTATATGAAATTTCATGATTTTTATCAGAAGCGGACGATGACGTATCATCGTCCGCTTTAAAACTTCAACTTATACCCAAGAACAAGGTATTCACATCACCGAGCTGTTTCGGTTTCAATTCCTGAATCCCATATACTGGTGCCAATAATCATAATAAATCACCCACACGTGCCAAAACAAATGTGGAATTATGTTTTTTGTGTGTTTGTTATGGTTTAGGTGGGGATACAATTTACAAGCATTAATGATTTATTTATGGTGTGTTCACATATATGCTTAAGTATGTTTTTGCAAGTGGCGGAATCTATATTCACAAGGTCGTACTCAGTTGCTTTATACATTGATCCAAATATAAAAGTCCAAGTATAACAGTCTTATAACTTATACTTTGCTATGTATACACTCTAAATTTCACTTATTTGTTCGTATTTATCCCCAGTATGCGTTTTATCAAGTGTATAGGCTAATTTTGCAATGGATAAATCATTCCTTTTCAATGTCGGAAGTAAAGATAATTTGTTATAAAAATGGTTTATCAGATGTTACAATGAAGCGTTTGTATACAAATTGGGAAACCAATTCATACAAGCATATAAACATGATTAAACGCATGATTTATGTGCTTGTATTTTTGGAACAAATACGTGTTAACAAATGCAGTGAAAATTGATAGTGTAGTTCGATAGGGTAAATAGAAGTATCGGCTCTATAATCATCTTTTGCTGCATTAGTGAAGATTGTATTAATGGTAGTTACTAGAGAGCGTTGTAGATCTGTGTTTGAATTGAAAACATTATGTCGCCCGTGTATAAGAGAGTTCACGTTACGTTCATGTCCTCCTATATAACGTCTTTCAACATGAAAATTCAGAAATAGTATGTTTTTTACAATTCAAAACCCTTTGATTTACTCAGTTTTCAGTTTCAGTTTAGTTTCAGTTTCAGCAAAATGAACAATGATACAATAAATAAAGAAAATGTGAGATGTGCGTGGACCACCTAAAGACAACCCCGTAGGGCTTATAAAAAGGGTGGGTTTTACTTTTAATGGCACGCATTTTATACCAAGCTGTAAATGTCTTTCAATGTCGAAAGTATTGTAGAACCAAATGAACAATTCTATAAAGAAAGCGTTTTTCACATTTGGTTCAAAAAACTTTACTAGATATTTCTGGTATTATTTGCCACATGCTCTACGAACACATAGTTGCATTATCCCAGAATAATTTGCTAGGCTGAAGACCTCAGAAACACTTAAAATGGCGCTCCTGTAGCTTTTATACATTATAGTTTCACGAGTTTTTAAAGCAAAGCCAAATGTCTACACATATAGAAAAACTATTTTCAAAAGAGATCCTGTATTATAAAGGCTAAAAGTGTAGGATGACACGCTACTCTGAGGAAATAGTGATAAATTGACAGAATGGGGACTGGAATAGAAAAAGGGGGACATATAAGAAATGCATGGAGTGTGTAAAAGTGTGAAAACAGCAACAACTTACTGGTGCCTGTGAAGAGGTATAGGTGACCAAACTGATCTAAAAATAGTGGAGTAAAACTGATTGGTAATGAGCATAAAAACTGATTGTATAATAAAGAGGCCCTATACATGGGGGCCAATGTTGACCCTCAAATCAGCTACTCCTTGCAAAGCTGTGGGAAGTTCATACCAGAATAACGTTACGCGCGTTAACAACCACACAGAATTCAACACTTCTGCGTGGCTGACCCGTTAGGCGGAAGCTGTTTGTAGGGTCAACAGGAGTCCCCCTGTTTGTAGGTCAACCAGGGCGTCCCCCTGTTGTAGGGTCACAGGAGTACCCCTGTTTGTAGGGTCAACAATAGGAGTACCCCTGTTTGTCGGTCATCAGGTGTCCCCACGGTTAGGCTCTGTGTATTACTCTAATGTGCCATTACCATTCAATTTCTCACTCATTTTTAAAACAGTTTGGCCTCCTTACCTCTTCACACAAATAAGTATTTCACACATGTAATGCATTTTCTTTTGTCCCTCTTTTTTCCTATCTTTAAATTTCCAGTTTGTTGTATCTTTCCCCACTCTGCATGTGCTCATAGCTCTCTGATAGAGCGTCCCTCCTCTCCTACTTTAGCCTGATAAAGACATGGTCTTCTTGTTGAAATATTGGCGTGTGCTTATAAAACCCTCACAAAAAGTTTGGAAACTTTTGTGTTGAGTTTATATCGCATTTATTTAAGGTTGTTTCATAGTTTTATATAGTATCAGTGAAACGGTCGTTTACATTCGCTAAGTTACAAGGAAAACTATTTTTAAAAGTGAATCCGGTGGAGTAACTCTCCTTGCAAGACAGGGAGGTCTCCAACAAAATGGACCAAATTTGCCATTATTTCTCAATTGAACAATCAGTTCATCAGTTGATTAGTGTGGCACATTTTGTTTGAGAAATATCGCGTCGATATTTTCAATCCGTTTTCATGTGAGAGCTAAAAAACTGATTTTGTAAGCCCATACAGTACTGTGTCTAAATTAATATTGGTCGACAACGTGGGGGCACATTTTCGTACATAACTTCCAAACCAAACACCCATTAGTCTAAGATTTCACCAGGTAAAATGAGAAAATTAGTAGCTTTCTTCAGATCCCTAAATTGTTGGACCCACTTCGGGTAAAATCTGGCAGTGGCGTAACCAGACCTCTGCAAATGGGGGGGGGGGGGGGGGGGCAGAAGGGGTGCCGAGGTATTTGTGAGGGGGCGAATTTGGAGCTTCTTCCAAGTACAATGTACAAAGATGTACAGTATTCATTTGGCGGGGGTTCTGTGGGGCTGCGGGGGCAAGGGTTCTGTTGGGGGGGGGGGCTGCCAAGGGCCTTTAACCGGTATGATTAAAAACGTGGTTATATTTTAGTCAGTTATTATTTATGCCTTAGTGACTGTTATTATTAAGACAGGAATATATTAGCGCACTGCATGGTCATTATAATTTGTCTTGTTGTCGTTACTTGTTGTTAGTTTAAAAAATTGGCCCTAAATAAAATCACAGTTTTGTCGTCTTTGTTGAAAAAAGTGCAAACTGGCTACGGTAAGTCACAATACACTGAAAAGATTATTTACCTGGTACCCCCCCCCCCACCCACCCCCCCATAAACAAATGAATTATCTACAAATGGGCGCTGTACTAGTGCCTTTGTGGTGACGTAAGCAAAGGACGGGGCTTATACTTACTGAATGAAAATGAAAATACAGCTTCGTATGGATCTTTCATCTTCACGTGGATTTCATCATCTTTAATAGTCAATCCCCTTATTATACAGAGATGAATAAAATTCGAAGAATAACTGTCAATGTCAATTTGAATATAGGAGTTGGTCCAGTTTTAGGTACAAGATTTCTATATCACTACGGAGGCCATTTTCAAATTGTTTCGACTAGGAATTTATACCTAGCCATTGCGCATACATAATTAGCTGTTTTCCCACAAAAAAGACCTTTTCTCCAACCAAAAAAATTCCAATGGAATTGAACACAATAGGAAAAGGGGCTCTGTTAGTGGAAATAAAAATTGTTGAAATGCTTTTTTATAGCTTAGCGGCTTTCAATTAACCCTTCTTAACTTGCAGCTAATTGAGAGGCGTAACCATGCACTGTACCATGGCCATACTGATACACAAGTTTGTTGGAATCTTGAGATAATGTATTTGGGTATATAAGGACCAAAAAGTGCAGGAATAAAGAAAACATTGTTTGATGCAAGGTCATGTGGCAGATTGTGATAATTCTTTGATTTTTGTTGTACAGAGTGCTGAAGAGTACGAGATGAAATATAACGAGTTTGTAAATCACACTTCACAAGATCTAATTGGGATTGAGGAGGCACCTTTCGGATACGATGGCGTTTGGACGATTGCTTTAGCTCTACAAGAAGCAGAACAAAACACTACAAGAGATAGGTAAAGGCCAAGTAAATTGTTTAAGTATTTTAAGTGTAAAATGTTTATTCGGCGGAAGGGTAAAAACATAAGATTTCTACTTTAATCGAACTAGATGGTTCATCAATATGTGTGTGAATTATATTTTGATTTGCAGGTAAAGGTACATTTCGTGATCTTCCTAGCAATTTATTTTGTTTATGATTCAAGGGATATCCTCGGGAAAAGGTTATTTCAAAAATTTAAGTTGATTCTGAATGTTGCTGTAAGGGTTATGATGAATAGTTGTTTCACGCTGCCTAGGGCACGTTTTGTAATTAAAATACAAAATTACGAATTATTCAAGCTTAGATCAAAATTTGCACTAGATTAGGACACTTATACTTGGGCCGACATTCAGATGATATAAAAGTCCTCAATTTTGAGGGACGAGGCTGTGGATCACGAAATGCCGTTTTAAGATGTCATGCGCGAGGATGTAACTTGTACTGGAACTGTGTAATTATGTTGTTATGGGGCGATCGAGCAAAAGAAATCCAAGTTTGGCGTACACGTCAAGAACATGAAAGAAACTACGAGGACAGCGGTGCAATGGTAGACTAACCAATCAAAGGTATTCATCCATGAGTTTAATTATAACGTGTCCAAACGATATTGGCCCTCCTATTTTTAGTAAGAGAGTCAATATTAGAAATTCTCTTTTAGAATATTCAGATTCTCCAGGTCAATGCTCTTTCTTTTAACTACGAGAGTAGCGATTAGTGTGGGTTACTCTTTGAGATCATGAGCAACATGTCATTTGAAGGTGTTACAGTAAAGTATTTTTAATTATTATATTAACCAATCAAAAACATATTATACATACAAATACAATATGTAATGTAGATAAGAAAGATGTCCTGGTTATGAAAATAGTGAATAAAAAAGGCAATTGGTGGACTTTCGTGTGACTCTATATTCTTTGATAAATATAGGGAGCTCGTGAGTTTACTGACCTGGAGATAGAAGTGGACCCATGCAGTGCGAAACAGAATCAAGGTAAGAGATCGTCTGTATATACAGGAAAAATGTGCTAATTTCCTATCTTAGCCCATGGGGTGGCAGGGGCGGCCCGCCCCCCCCCCCCCCCCCCGAGGTTTCAAACTCAGGGTTTAAGCACTAAATTGCGTAAAAATTAGGGTTTTTAACCTATATGAGTTAATTTTGTTACTGTTTCGCCCCCTCCCCTATAATAGTTCGCCCCTCCTATGATTTTAACCCTGGCTCCGCCCCTGAGCTGGATACACACACAGACTACAAGAAACTGAAGAAGGTTCACATTACTACGCAAACCTAGAGTGAGGTGTTTATGCAGTATCACTGTCAGCGCCTGTACAACACTAAAATTGCTTCACACATGGTTCAATGGATAAAAATCACTTAAATTGAGCTAAAAACTTTAAAACTAAATCTAAGAACGTCCAAGAACAAGGGGTGTAAGTTTTTGATTCATGAACTATCCTATAGTGAACACCGGGTTTTATGGGGTCGAGCTCAACCGTAAAGCACAAATAACATTTTGTGGAGAAATTTACAACCTTCCCATACAGTAAAGAATAGGAGTCAATGATTTCACATACAAAGTGTACATTGTACTGTCGTGCTTTCCACAACTGCCCACAACGATTTTGGATCATTTTTGGCATGAAGTTTTGTCTGTAACCAGCGCTAATACTTGGGATACGTATTTGATTGACCCCTCATTTTAAAGGGAAAAGTAATTTACTTTTCAAGTGAAAACACTTTCAGATTAAAATAATGAACGTAATAAAATTTGTGAACATTCTTAGCTCACTCTGAAGCCTGTCTTGAGAACGATAACTGTAATTTTGGACAAACTTATCATGCAAAAATAATGTTTTTGTGCTGCTCATATATATTATTACAAACTATGAGACTTATAATCGATACCTTGTTGTTAAGTAAACCTGAAAAGGTTTTACCTTTTGTATAAAATCTCTTAAATGACGTAAACCAGACATTTACTGTTAGAAACACGCCATTTTCGTACCTATCATTTTCAATATTGTAGGTTGCTTGAGAAGATCATTTGACTTAGATAAAAAGTGTCCGTGTTGTGGTTTTAAATTCTCTCGCATTGTGGAAGTCACAACATTGGCTGGACATAACTGATTCATGCAATTCGATGGTGCCAAATTTTGGCGGGAATTTGGGTGCATATTCCACGCTAATAAGAAGTAGATATTGTTTGTAGTACACTTTTTATAACTGTGCAAAGAACAATATATATGGTAAATAAAGAACCAATTGAAATTGTTCTGCTTTTAATATAATTACAATATCTCAATGAAATCTGATATATAATTTACAGATGGTGTGGAGAAAATGGGTCGGAATTTATGATCCTGGCCGTCGCAAAGAAAAGAATTTTTATTGGCCTGAGAACCCTGCATCCGTCTGGCAAGGTAATAACACATGTAAGTGTTACGGTTACCCTTCTTGCTTAGCTATTTTTGGTATGATAAATGTGCCGTGTTCGTATTTGTGCATGTGCACGAGTAGTTGTCAAAACTTGGTAACATTTCTTTTGGTTATTAACTTACCAACAGAGGACCTGACCTGTTACCACTGCTCGTGAAAGTTTGGATCGATAGACCATTGTTTTAAATACCCGAATTTTTAACAACCTTCATGACATATGTCGGACAAAATGGCAGAATTGATTTGTATATAGGTTACAAACAAATCGAGTCTTTCCCGATTTGTTCTTGTAAAAAAAAGACATTTAGTCCAGTATGTTTTGGTGTTTATTATATTTTCATAGATTACAAAGCCTCGCAAAAACTTACAGGTACTGATTCTTGATCTAATAATTAACATTGAAATAAAACATTCTTAAATTCGTACTATATTTACGACGAATAGTTTTGTTATATTCTAACTTGTTTTCAAGATGCCGTATTTATTCCACTCTCCATTTTCTTTTTTAAGGAGGGAAACCACCCGTTGATGCTTTCACCGAAGAACGTCGAGTGCAGAAAATAAACCTGGGGTGCTTTGTATTTATAACTATATTGGCAATACTAGGAATATTTTTGGCGGGTGGATTTCTCGCATTTAACATAATATATCGAAAGAAACAGTAAGTTATTTGTTCATATTTTAAAACGTCCTGTATTGCATATACTGTATTCTTGACATTATTATAGATGCTATAAAGGTAATTTATGACAACTCGTCAATTATTGTCATCCCCAGACGGGGAAACTAAACCGTTCAAGATATCAGCAGTTCTAAATTACGTAACTTTTACTTCGTGCACCATGCACAGTATGAAGATACAGAGTGTGCCCAAAAATGCTACATTCGGGGAAAAATATTAGAAATATTTCTCGTATCAATCTTCGCTAAAACTAAGGGGTTCCCAAAAGACAAGTCCCCCCCCCCCTTAAAATTCGAGGACATTTTGTTGCATAAATTCACTTAGAACTGGATGGTTAGAAAATTTAAAAAGTTTTGAAGAGAGGAAACATTTGGCTCTGCCACAAACGTCGTTGCTTTTCAAAAACACTTTTGGCATCAACACACACTCCCTTTTTCCAAAAATGATGTTGTCAGAAAAAGTGGCACTTACCGTATTCAAAGGTCTAAAGTCAAGAAAGTATCAATTTACAACAACGACTTTGTTTCCTTTCTTTATATTCATTGCGGTCTGAAATAAATAAGCTTAAAACATGAACGCATGTTAAACAAATGAACACACGAGACAAATATGCAGACAAACAAGCAATGAGATGAGATTTGAGTAAGCAAAACCACTTGAAATGTAAAGCAGATCGACACATGAAGGAGAACTGGCTCAACGCGGTGGAATTATCCAGCGAGCATGGAACCACATTCATCAACAGAACATCAGCAAATTGGTAAATAACGGTCCCGAACGCTTCACCAGGGACTGACTATACTGGAAGTTGACGAGAGTGGAAGCTGCACTAGTTGGGGCTATGTAGTCTGACTTGGTCATTTATGGAATTCTTGAAAATGGTACTATCGGTGACGTCTATAACTGATTGGGGTAGAACGTTCCAAAGAGAGATTGCTTCAGGGAAGCTACCCTCATTCATTATACTTTAAGACGACTTAAATATAACCGATATCTGAATGTCATTACATTTCCAGGGTAGTAAAGATGTCAAGTCCGAATCTAAATAATCTGATCCTATCTGGCGGCATATTGGTTTATTTTTCAACCATATTTCTTGGTCTGGATACGAATTTGGTGTCTCAAAATGCCTTCTGTGATCTGACCACAGTAAGTAAAACACTTTGGCTGGTATTCTGAAAGGGAGACTAACTTTAGTCCTGGGTTTAAACCAGGGTTAGTCCTACAAGAGTGGACCTTTTTTTCTTTCAAAATGCTGTGAAATTATGTAACGGGTGAGAAAATTCCTCATGGATGGGCCGTTTCGGCCCATCCATGAGGAATTTTCTCACCCGTTACAACACAACAGCACATTTTATTAGCATGTTAGGAGGAAAAAAGGTCCACTCTTGTAGGACTAACCCTGGTTTAAACCCAGGACTAAAGTTAGTCTCCTTTTCAGAATACCAGCCTTTGACTTAACTCTCCTAAAAACATGTTTAAAGGTCCCAGGAAATGCTAATAGAATTGATGTGGTTTGTGTCAAGTCTACAAGGAGGGACTAGAAAGCATTCAATATTTGGGTTGGTGATGACATCATTAGTGAAACTATTGATTTTTCAGAGAGTAATAGAAAATTCCAGGTGACTGGTGTGAATCTAAATTCATGACACTGACTGAAAATCAATAGTTTCACTAATGATGTCACTGGTAGTGTATTCTTTTTTCTGGCCCTGTTTATTGGAATGGAATGTCCCGGTAAAGATTTGGAGTAGGTTTATCATCTCATTTCCTGGGACCTTTAAGTCTTATGCTGCTTATAAACGATGTTCACATTTATAATTTTTCTATTATCGTGGTATGCATGCTTATGCTTTATTCTTTGCCACCTACTAGAAAAAAATAAGATTGTTGTTAAAATAAAGATAGTTGGACTTACGTAACTATTGCATGCAGTATATCATGTTCTGTGTTTTGTGGGCCGCCAGCCCAGGCCACCATTGTGTAACTTTGTCATCGAACTTTCTCATCTAACAATCTCATCAGAATTACAGTTAAAGTGACTCGAGACGTGCAAATAAGAGTTCCATATGTACCACCCCTCTTTAAAGTTCTCCCGGAAAGATCTACAGGACACAATGTTTGTTTCTTTACGGCCTTAGACTAACGAATACTCTAATCCTAAATCCAAAAATTATAATTAAAAAATTGTTACACATAGAACTTCTAAGGGGGTACATGTGGAGGTCATGTCAAATTTTACTTTAGTAATAGAACAGTACGATGACATCAAAATCTTAATCCACCGCCTACCTTGCATGCTCTTTACGCAGAACATTGGCATCAGAAGTTACCGTACTTTGGAAAGTTTGAAATAACATATATACGTAGAGGCTGCAAAGTGTATTATCTCTTAATATTGAAAAGTTAACACATGTTGATATTTTCTGTTCAACAGTATATTACAATTTGATACTAGCTTTCTATTCATTTTCAGGCTTTTATGTGGTTCCTGGCCGTCGGATTTTCAATGAGTTTCGGGGCTATGTTCAGCAAGACTTGGCGGGTACACAGGATTTTCACAAGTAAAACAACGTCTCAACCTAAAGGGGTAAATACAACAAAGTTGTTCGTTGCTTTCTTTTCTACATTGTTACGTGACGTACCCAAATGTCAAAAAAACAACCTTCCGTGGTTCATAAACAAATATCACAATGAATGGTCGATTAATTTGCAAACTTGTAAGAAGATTGATTTGACCAATGTTTAAATTTAAACAATGATTTTAATATAATGAAATCTGATATGTTCATGATCACGAAAGACTCAAAATTTTAACAATGAACAAAAATAAACAATCAACCCACAACATATCATTAATCATTAAAGTTCAACAAGATCTCGTTGGGTGGGCACCAGGGTCCAACCTAAATATGGTGGATACAATTCTTGCGTGGTACAGTTTCAGTAGTTTCGCGTATCGCAAAAGTCTTTTCCCTCTAGATTGCTGATTAATTTGACATGGACATGTAACTGGTAGACTTTGATCTGGGGCCAAAACCCCATTTTTTACCTGAACCCAAAAGTACGTCCGCACAAATTTTTTTGGCTGTTTCTGTATCCTGAAGACCGTACTGATTGAGAACTAGGGGTGCTAAAATGCAACCCTTGAGGATTTTTAAATATCCAAGATGGCCGCCAAGATGGCTGCCACCACATAAAATACAATAACTCAGCTTCTAAAGCAGCTAATAAAATGCATTCTCTTGTCTTTGTAATGGGTTTTGGGTTGTTCACTGAATTCAAAATTTGTAATCATTTTTAAATACCAAAGTATTCCCTATATTGAAATCCAAGATGGCCGCCAAGTTGGCCGCCACCACATAAATTAGCAAGTAGCTCCAGCTTTTAAGCAGCTATAATGATGGATTCTTGTGTCTTTGTATAGGTTTCTGGTGTCAATGAATTCAAAGTTGTAACTTCTTTTAAATATTAGACTTCATATACCCGAAATCCAAGATGGCTGCAAAAATGGCCATACACATATGGGCTTGCACAACATTTGCTTAGGCTGTAATCTCAGCTGCAGAAGTAACATAAAATTATGGGTTTAGTGTCCTTAATTAAATTTTAATGGTGTCACGTGTTCAATGTTTGTGCATTATTTAATGACTTCAGGGAAACTCGGTCTGCTTAACATAAAACTTTACAAAAGGACGTTCCAAACTTGCATTGATCCTCTCAATCCTGATCTGACTGGTTGATCGATATCGTTTTTGGTAGGATAGCCCCTGATGTGGTGAATGCTGATAATGCAGTTGCTATAGAGTTAAGCAAATGAATGATTTGAAATTAATTCCAGTGGGGTTTAATAGTTCAAAATAACCAACGTGGGACAATGTCTTGTAAGGCAAAAAGCAAATTAGAATTGGTTTCGTTTCTTCAAGAAACACGAGAACTAATCTTTTGTCAGAGTTTGAGTTTTGATGACATCACTCACTGTGGTGTTAAGAAATCTTCTGTTACGAGTTGTATGACCACTATCAACTTCCTGTTTGAGATAGTGGTGATATGAGGGTAACAAAGACCAAGTCGACAAATGAAGAAAAGGCTACAAATAGAGCAGTCAGCCTCTTAAGTCATCGGTAATACAAGGAAGTTTGTATTCTCTGGATTATCCACAGCCAGTAAATGGAAAAGTACAAGACTGTGTCCGGGGTTTCCTCGATGTACATCCAAAAAAAAGCTTAGCAAATGCAGATGTCTACCTGATCTTTGTCGGCTACTTTGAGTTAAGTATCAAGGGTGCAACAAGGAGCGGTCGCACTGGAAAGCAGGTCTGTAGACAGCACCAGCTTAGTCCGAGTTGCCCTCTTCCACCCAGAAAGCATTCTAATAATTAAAAAACAAAAGTACAGCTCATCGACATCATTTGTCAATACCTGCTGCATAACACTGTCCAAGAACCACCACTCGGCAAAGACAGATACTGTGCTCTCGTCGACCTTCTGTCGATACGCTGCTAAACTCTCCAGCTCCCCATTCACATCTTACAGACATAGCCTGGCTAGATACTCCAAGACCGGACCAACTCACTATTAAACCTATGGGATAAACTACTACCTGGTCGCACTCTTCCACGCAAGGAATGGGTCACCTTATAAAACCGGATTCGCACATGATTCGGTCGCTTCAACAGCAATGTATGCACCGATGGGGGCTCGACCATCTCCAACCGCCAAGGTGGTCTCCATCACAAGACTGCGATCACATTCGCAATGAGATGTCCCGACCTTTCGCCCACCGGTGGCCATAGACTTCTCAAACCCCAACCAATCAACAGTGAGCTGGCTCCACCGTCTCAACATATTACTCTGCTTCATACGCAAGAAGAAGAAGAACAACTCATGGGCCGTGTGAAAGTTCTTCAAGACCAGCGCACAGTAGTACATCGACTTATTGGTGACTGATCTTCATTCGAGTAGAAAATAATTCTAAATGGAAACTAAGCTTTCGACCTCTAGCGAATCCATCATCAAGCAAACTAAACAGTCATGATTTTCACTTATATACACCAGTACCACAGGGAGAGAGAACAATACGAGATGAGGAAAGGAATATACCCCAGTACTTAAGGTCCCGGTTCATGGTTGAGAGGCATCCTTGGAGTAGTCCTACCCCATTCAGGAGGAATTTCTACTCCTTTATCCCTATTGAAGTTGTTAGGGGTAGACTTGAATGTAAGGGTAGACTTGATGAGTTTTCCTTTCAGTCCAATCAGTGTTCCTGTCCAGATTTTTGTCTTGTCCAAGTAATGTTATGTGGTCGTTCCACACCTATTTCGCGATAGCCATGTTTTTGTGGTTGCCCGTCTATCGGTTTCTGTTGTTCGTCAAGTTTCTTTTTCAATGATCTGCCGGTTTCACCAAGGTACACTTTGTCACGATGATCTACAAGGATAGAGTAAGATCACTGCAGGTTGGAGTTCCCCTTGGGAACGGGTCTTTAGTGTGTAACTAGTTGTGTGTCGTAGAGTGTTAGTCGTCTTAAAATACACACCCGTGGATTCTTCTGTCTGTTTCGGCTATTTGGCTCTCCGACCTACAGCATAGCCAAGTAGTTGACCTACTACTTAACCTCTGACCGGAAAGACTAGACATCATGTAAAAGACACGAGTGATTTCCCTACGTTCATATCTACTCGACCCTCAAAGACTCGGAGATGCTAGTATCCTTGATGTAGAATGTATTTCCATCTGTTCCTCTGAAAGAAGCCATTGACATTACCATGGAACGTATCAAAGATGACGCGACACTGATTAACAGGACATCCCTCAGCATCGCTGACGTGAAAAGGATGTTGGAGTTTTGTTTTTTACTACACGTACTTCCCATTTGAAGGCGACCTATACTGCCAAACTGATGGGCTAACGATGCGTTCTGCGTTTTCCCCACCAGTGTCTAACCTGTTTATGGAGTCCCTTTGAGCAAGGAAGCCCTTCTGACTGGTAGCACATAATCCACCGCGTATATGGAAACGTTATGTGTACGACACTTTCTGTGTTAATAGATCGAGACCATTTATCGTCTTTCTTTGAACCACCTCACCTTCTTCGCAGGAGTCATCAAATTTTTTTTTGTTCACTCGTGAGAGGAGACCCACGGTACAGATCGCATTCCCGATGTTATAAGATGAAACCTGATCTTATTCTTGACACGACTGTCTATCACAAGAAACCCACCCCGACCAATACTTGAATTGAAATCGCTTGTTGCTGTGACTCGATCCACCAGGCACTTCAGGAAATGTGAAGTTTTCTGTAAATGCCAGAAGGTTGGCAACTGTCAAATAAGTGGACTCTAAAATAAGATGAAATTCAGCTGACCAAGTGATCAAAAGAAACCCGATGAAGAAGAAAACTGAGGAATAATTTTCCAAAAGTATTTTTATCTAATTCTGTTATTTCATTTTTATTTTTGCAAAATTGGCACAACCTTCTTACTGCGGCGTGGGCCTTCACTTTTGTTTTGAAGTTTTTCCAAAGAGTAGTTCCTTATCAGAACATCTAACAATAGTTGAATATGTTATGCACTTCAATATCTTGCTATAAACACAAGCAATTAAGACTACAATTACATCTAAACTTTTTTTTAAAAGTTTTGCCCCCTTTAGATTACCCTTTTATAAATATTCTCCATCAGTTCATTTTTAAATGTTTTGGCCAATAAATGCCATCGTATAATACAATTTTGCAATACCTTTAATATTGGAATGCTTTGACAACTATGGACTACCTTAGTATAAACTTGTGGAAACTCTTTTATTTTTAAATGTTTTGCCAACGTTATAGACTACCCGTTTTATGACCAACTATTCCATACAATTTTCATAGTTGGCGCTTTGACAAATATAGAATACCATTTATAGAAAACCGCAATGGGACATCTTTGGATTGGATATTGTTGCCAACTTTATACACCCGATCATGACAACTACTTTTGGTAATTTTCTTAGTGGAACACTTTGCCAACTTCTAACTACCGTATGATGACAACATCACCCATACTTGGAATGCTTGTTACCTTACAGTAAAACCATATAAGGTAAGTTTGTGGCATTATAATTCACAGTTTAAATGGGTCTGTAACGTAAGATCCTTTTTGTCAACTTTTGCAGGCATAATGAATATTTTGAATGCTTTGCCAAATTGAGATAACCTTATGTATGAATAACTTGTGCCATTCTTATTCACCTGTTGCCATTACCAACTCTCACTTTTAGTGTAATGTTTCTTCTGTACTGCTTTCGAAGAGTAAAATTTGAAATTAATGATACCCATAAACATAATCGAAAGACACCACATTACAATCGTATTTGCATCAAGAGCTGAGACATTGCTAAATATTTGGTTATAGGATAAGGTGCCATGCTAGGATTTCACGGTATAGGGAAGAACTTTAGTGTTAAATGGAGTACAAATTTGATGAATTGACACCTAAAACCCCATACAAAGCCACAAAGATCATGTTTATAGCCGCTTTAAAAGCTGAGCTATTGCTTATTATATGTGGTGGCGGCCATCCTGGCGGCCATCTTGGATTTTATACTTTGGTTATTATAAAAAAGCAAAAATTGAATTCAGTGGACACAAATCCCATACAAAGACTCTAGAATCATCTTTATAGCTCCTTCAGAACTGAGTTATTGCTAATGTTATGTGGTGGTTGGCCATCTTTGCGGCCCTCTTGGCGGCCATCTTGGAATATTTCAAAATGCTCAAGGTGCAATTTTGGCACCCCTCAGTTTCTTCTCAATGCAGTCAATCTTCAGGAGTGTAGAAAACCGCCAAAAAAAAGTATGCGGACGCTTTTTGGTTTTTTGTTTCTGGCCCCAGACTATTTCCAGCTTTGTAATAAAGAACATACGATAACTCCAAAAGTTATACAATTTCTCCACCTTCTTCTTGCCGAGGTCCCATACCAGGGGACGTGTAGTGAAGGTGTGCGCTTCCGGATAAAATTGGTGAATCTTTACACACAAGTCCTTTAGGCATGATAATGCCATAAAATTGATGGGAACCTTTCCACCCCCTATGGACCCAGGTTTTGGTTTCAAGTTCTACGGTCAACATTTTAAATGTCCCAATCATGTTGAAAAGCAACAGACACTCTTTCTCGATTCCAAGGATTTCTAAAAACGGGTATTCTTTACACTATCTATGGTCTTATATTTCGGAGTATGGGATAAAAACTGTAAAAATGTGAAAAATCAAGTTTGGTGTGTACATTTTGACATTGAAAAATGACCTGTTGTGGCTTCTCATCAAAATAAGTGCAGAAATACCTTTCAAACGACTTTAAAAACCGCAAGGCAATTTTGACGGTTTTGGGGTTGGATGTGACGGTCATGACTTGATGCCTCGTGTAAAAAAGGCCCATAGAATAATTTCATTCATGCTTATTATTTACTGTTTCTCAATACAAAAAAATCAGAAACTACCTTAAATTATACTTTTAAAGAATTAAACTATAATTCTTATGAACGTGTATTGAAACTCTCCTAAATGTACTGAATCGTTAAGTACATTTGATTCCCAAATTAGAACAACTCAACTGCCAATTCAGGCATCAGGCGTACTTGTAGTAATTTATGCCAATTTCGTTTCAGATTCAAGACGAGCATCTCTTCGGTCAAGTTGCTGTTCCCCCTATTGGTCTTAGACATACTAATTCTAATTGTTTGGGCGATATCAACATCCCTTGTCTACCACGAAGTAGAGGGAATACCTTCGGTAAGTTAACGAATCCACATTTCTCAGGAATAGGTCCGTTCAATATTAATTGATATATGCAAATTTTAAATGCGCTATTCAAAAATGTAAAAACAGAAATAAGGTCCCTATTTACTCACTTCATTCTTTTTTTTTCCTTTCGCAGATTTACTAAAACCCATTATTTTAGCATAGCTGAGATTTCGGAGAAGAGTGCCGTTTTGGGCCTTGAATAATTTACCTTTTGTTCTGATAATAAGCCTCCATAGAGATTTATGAGAAGGGGTATGTTTCGAAATTATGATTAACAGCAACGCAATGTTTTCTTATACTCTTGGGCCCTCACCAATATTTTTCATAAGATTACTGAAAGGTGTTGGACCTACAATGGTTAAAATTAGTTGGCACATCTACGGTGATTTTTGAATGTATTGCATGGCCTTATTGCACCAAAGAGATGGACTGCCAAAGGACCAACTTTTAGTATAGCGGGCGGCTAATCCTAACACTTGATCCCTCACCCTGCACCACCAATCGATGTTGGGGTCTTAAGCTGGCATGAACAAATTACTTTTCAATATTGATCAGTGGGATAGTGTCCTTATAGTTTTCACTAAGGTATATAAAGTGTGCCAACAATATTGTCCAACATTGTGTACAAGTCAACATTGTGGACAATATAGCAATTATTAGGCAAAAAACGAGCATAAGAAATGCCACATAATATGTAACCCGGAGCTAGCACACATTTGTAACACATCTCATCAAAAGGTTTTGAGTGATTAAATAGTTTTGACAGACTGACAGGAACCCTTGAAACGTGATTTCTTTAAGTGCCGCAAGTGGTCCTTAAGGAGAAGGGGGCCCAAACAAGTTTGTACCGGGGTTCAATTTGTAATTGATCCAATCATGTTGAAAAGCACACCATGTTATGTGTCTTAACCATAAGGATCAGAAAGGTAAATTTTTAATATAAAAAAAGAAAAATTAAAAAAAAAAAACTAAAACAAGTAAAAAACTCAATAAAGGGTCATTTCAGTTGTACAGGGGTCAAATTTTAAAATTGCTCCGATTTGTATAAAAAATGGTGCACATTATTGGTGGAGCTCATAGGAAAAATTAAGGAATAGTTTTGAGTGTCTTCAAATGCTTGCTTAAGAAAGTAGGGGGGTACCAAGATCAAGCCCCATTGAATGCAAGGTGGACGTTGACCTCTGTGCCCCCTACATCGGAAACTAAGCACTATTGAAACTCCACATATTGGCACATTTTAATCCAATAGGAGCAAACTTTAAAATTGACCCCCGTACAACTGAACTGAAATGACCCTATTATGATTTTTGCTGTTTTTAGCCTAATAACTCTGAAACTTTAGGCTTAACATATTCCAAACTAACACTTTTCTGAATCAATTATGGTTAGACACAATAACATGGTGTGCTTTTTCACATGATGGGTCAATTTTCAACATTTGACCTCTGTACAAACTTTGTTTTGCCCCCTCATCCTTAAGGCACCACTTGCGGCAATTAAGAATCAAAGTTTCAGGGGTTCTGGTCATGTCTGTCAACATATTTAATCACTCAACCTTTTTAATTGAGAGTGTTACAAAGGTGTGCTAGCTCCACGGCTTATGATGTTATCCAGTACGTAGTGACATGATATTTTCATATTGAACTGCCTATACATAGGGTGATTGGACATTTAACTAAGGTTGAACTGGGCTTGTTACGTAAATGCATTGTCATCTGTCGTTTAAAGAACCAGAATTAAGGAGTGCTTAGAGTATGAGACATATTAGATGCAGAATCGTCTTCTCACAAAAAATACCCACTGCTAGACACTTGATTTGATGTTCGTTTTGTTCCTTATGAGGGCCATATTCAAGAATATTAAAGCCCTATTCAGCAATTTCTCAAAAAAGGGTAGACATATCCGCGCCCATTTTATCAGATTCCATTTTACACTGTTGTATAAAATTGTTGTAGTAAAGACCCTTTAAGTGGCTAAGAGCGAAACGCGCCGTATTTGTCAAGAAGAAATTATGAGTTTTATGCTGTGTTTACGAAGAAAGTCGGGATCCGACTTTTAGGTCTAGAACAGTCGAAATGACCCCCCCCCCACCCATCGTAGACGCTTTAAGATGCTTAAATGTCCGTCGTTTTTCAAAGAACAGTAATGTAAGTGACACTCTCAATATTATTTATAGACACAATGGGCATTCTGAATTGGAAAAAATGGCTTTAAAATATTTTAATCTGTTACAGGAAAGTCCACATAACGACGATGTTATAATTATAACCCGTCATGCCACATGCATCTCTCGAGGCGGCAAATTTACTTTTTGGGAGTTGGTTAATTATTAAGGGTCTACTCATTTTGTTCGGAGCTTTTCTTGCTTGGGAAGCTAGACATGTTCAAATACCAGGACTGAATGACTCCAAATGATTGGTGAAGTCAAAAATCTTCAAAAATACCATCGTTATTATATACGCTATTTGTGAACCTTTTGAATAACTGACTTTTTAAATACTGTTGTAAACCCCAGTTGGGTGGGCAAGTTTTGCATGTTATTGGGGATTGTTTTATAGCACAATATGTATTTTTGCTGGTAATTTAGCATTCGGGCTACAAATAACATTGTTTAAATAACCATTAAATGAAATGATGTTATGATAGCAGAAAAGAAGAAAATGTTAGGACAAGTGGGATGGAATTTAGATAGCTTGGTAACGTGCAACAAAATAAGCAGTGGCGATTCCATACACAATATATTCATTTGTTTACCGGAAACGCATCGATCTCGTTAATAATAGAGAGATTCCCATGTTCCAGTCAAGCAAGTAGTCTGAACAACTTGTGACCAACAAGAAAACCAAAGTTCATCCTCCCTTTTATAGGGATATCACAAAAACTACAAAGCGTGTTGGTGTGTCCTCCTTTAAGCCGCACCACCACCCTCGGAAACTTCTCTCTCAGCTCCAGATCCCCATAGAAAAACCGCTGCGGGCTTGATACTTATCAACTTGCTTGTGCCAAAAACGTTGTCCAAAATTCACATTGGCAGGCTAGGGACAACAGGGTCACAGAGATGTAAAGAAACAAAAATCTTATGTCACCAGGCGTATCCATCAGTTCCGGTTAAAAGAAAACAGATAATGACTGGCACACCCACACCTTATGCTCCAGGAGCACAATTGGTAACATCTACAAGCTGCTTGAGAGACTACATTACTCAGAGTGCATTCAACGATTTGGCGAGGCAAAACCTACTTCGTACCCAAGCTGGCTTTCGAAGAAGGTAACTCACAAATGAGCCAGATAGCAGACTTGTTAATGATTAATCGAGATATTAGCTTACAGAAAACAGAAGTTTTGAAGAAGTCTTTATCAGCTCTAAAACACTGGCTATGATACAGTTGACATCGACAAGTATCTCTTTCTAAAGCTACTCAAAATCTTCCCTGATGTCAAGCTTGTCAAGTTCTATAAGGCTGATCATCCAAGACCGGTATTCGCCTGGAGACATCATTGGGCAAGCAGTTAAAAAGCGCAAAAGGGAATGGTTGCATCACCAGTTTATGTCCTGGCACCCAAGTATTGTCAACATTTATGTCTCAGATCATGCCAAAAGGGAGAGATGCTTCGACAGGACTCCTACGCAGTCGATACGGCACTTGGAATAACTGATGTTTCCTTTGAGGGTATTTAGAAGCAGGGGTTGCAGAAAGACCTATAATCAAAGCCGATTCTTCCATCAAACATAGGAGCAAAGCATAGAGACAAGGATGTTAGCGCTTGCTTTCCACTTTGCATAACGCAGCGCAAAAGAGGAACTCAGGCATCACTTCTAGATGGAGTAAGTCTGTCACACGACCAACGCAGAAGAACCTTGGCGTCACAATGGACTGCAGTCTTTACTTTCCATCAAGACACCAAGGTTAGTTGCTGGCCAAGACGTAGTCTTCGTGTTCAACCCCCTCAGAAGGCCACCAGGGAAACTGCGTGGTTGTGTGTCCTTTGACCTTTGCACACATTAACTTGACTTACGCCGCACTAGTATGAGGGAGTCTCAGTGTACATTACAACAAGTTCGATGTCGTCTGAATGATTTACAAATGAGACTCGTTAGGTTGTCTTTTGACGAACGCCTGTAGAATATCTTTCCAATTTCTGACAGGCAAGCTCAGGCAAAACCTTGTAGTAATTGCATTTCAGGTACAAAAATGTTCGATTAATAAAAGATCATTTTAAAACTTGTCTTTAAGATATTTGTATTTCCCATTTACTTAAAAAACGCAACAATAATTGTCAATATCTGTTCCTGCCTAAAATTCCATTCACGCATTATCTTCTGTACTTTTACAACACACAGGTATGAGCGTGTTATACCACAGTGGTGATCATGTCTTTCACTGGCGTGCCGTACAATTTTTTGTGACAGATCCGAATGCAACTTTTATTGATATCGATCTTTATTCTGTTCCCAACGACTCTTCGTGTGTATAGTTTTCGTTCCAAAGGTAGGGTTTCATCATAGTGACAACGGCGTGTCAATCCCTCTGGGATGAAATATAACCTTATAGAGGGATAGCAAGCCACACAAATACACTGTTCTGGTGTACCTCCGGCCTGATTTTAACCAACAAAAATAAATTAACAATTTTCAGGGAAAATCGAAATTCAAATTTATCAAAATGAATGGCTAAAACTGCACCGGAAATTACGTTAAAGAAAATGAATAATCACTTTTGGAGTTTTACCCCAATTCTGTAGGACTCGTTTTAGGACAAACGTAGGTGTAAGGTTTTCCGAATTCGGCAATCTTTCACAAATTTCTCCATTTTAGAGGATGAAAACTGCATAAATTTATGAATTCATTTTCTAAAATTTTCTGTGATACATGGAGAAACTAATAATTAGAAAAACAGCATAAAGCAATAATAGCACTAAGATTACACCATCATACGAAAATCTAACAGGAATGATAAAAATGTAGTTTGAGCCGCACAAGTGTATAGTACACTAGCCCGAGGCCAAAACATTAGAAATATTTTAACAAAGAGTGAATAGGGGATTCAAATCATTCTTAGTATCTACCAAACAGTTGAGTGGCCGCTGTTGAAATGTTTTAGTTAGAGTGCGCCCATTTGGAAAGAATCACGTGCGATTGCACTGTTTTTTTAAGTTGCGGGAACCACGATGTCACTCAATTGTCCCACAGGAAGGAGGGTACGTTAAAGTTTGTTCACAAACTGACACAATTGCTATTGTATGTGTTAGTCTACCTGCCACCCGTCAGATTCAATGTGAAACAGAGTTACAATACCTACCATGATTCCAAAAGCAATTAGCAATTGTGGGAAGGTAAAGTTATGCCAAACACACAATGACTGAGGTAACACTAGCCCTGGGCTGACGCAAGTCGGGCAGGCAGTCAACCAAAAATGATGAACATAACACCAGTTACTCCTACAACATTCGATACCTCTGATGCTAAGACTTCCTGGTTTGGTCCAATACACCCATGGACCTTAATTTTTCTCTCTGTACTCCTCTTTAATTTCAGACAGGAAATTGAATGTTTTCGATGGAAAATGAATGGAATTTAACATCACAAATGTTAACTAATTATGTTAAGGTGTCTAAATAGGAATGTTACTTTCGAGCCTGAACATATTTTTTTTCCCCAAATGGGTCTTTAAGTGATATTTGCGGACGATTCTGGACTAAATTTCAGAAATGTTTTCGCCCAGGGATCATTATGAGGAAACGATGTTTTGTCCATCCGTTAAAGCACAATACAGCGAGTTATAGGATGCGCCCGCCGTGTCCGAAGATAACCAATCGCTGGATAGTCGCAAAAATGTCACAGGTAATAAGAAAACTATATATTACTCCCCGCCTAAAAAATCCGAACGATATTAAATTACGTATTAAAAAGGATGTAGGTATGTAGGGGAAATTTAATAATAAAAGCCCAGGAGCGTTGTTCGCGTAATGTTTTTATGGCACGCTCCACGTATCAAATCATGGCGAGTTTCATGCGCTGTATATCGAGTTTACCCCGCTATATGTCGAGTTTACAGCGCTGCCTATCCAGTTTGAACTCTATGTGCCGAGTTTCATAAATCATGTCCAGAATAAATCATGTCCAGAATAAATCATGCCGAGTTTTAAAAAACTGGACATGATTTTTTTCAACATGTGCAAACTGGACATGATTTTTTTCTCAACATGAGCAAACTCGACATGATTTTTTTCTCAACATGAGCAAACTCGACATGATTTTTTTCTCAACATGAGCAAACTCGACATGATTTTTTTTACACATACACCCAAAAATCATGTCGAGTTTTCCTCATGTTGAGAAAAAATCATGTCGAGATTTTGAAACTGGACATGATTTATGTCAAACTCACCATATAGAGAGCAAAACTCGATGTATAGAGGGCAAACTGGACATATAGCGCTGTAAACTCGACATATAACGCTGCACACTCGACATATGGCAAGGAAAACTCGATACAGAGCGCGTGAAACTCGACATGCGCGGGAAAACTCGCCATGATTTGATACGTGGAGCGTAAAACTGGACATGATTTATGTCAAACTCACCATATAGAGAGCACAACTCGATGTATAGAGGGCAAACTGGATTTTTTTTTTTTTTTTTTTTCTGCACACTCGACATATGGCGAGGAAAACTCGATACACAGCGCGTGAAACTCGACATGCGCGGGAAAACTCGCCATGATTTGATACGTGGAGCGAAAAACTGGACATGATTTATGTCAAACTCACCATATAGAGAGCACAACTCGATGTATAGAGGGCAAACTGGACAGATAGCGCTGTAAACTCGACATATAACGCTGCACACTCGACATATGGCGAGGAAAACTCGATACACAGCGCGTGAAACTCGACATGCGCGGGAAAACTCGCCATGATTTGATACGTGGAGCGTGCCATAGTTTTTGATTATTGACCTGTGACCGTAATGCATTGATAACGAAGCATGATGTGGAAGTTTGAGAGATTTATCCAGCTGGCTTGGCGCGTTCATTTGAAAGCAAGTTTGAGCATGTTGATGGCCATTTCAACATCGTTCGGATTTTTTAGGCGGGGAGAATATATTATGGCGTTTGTGTTCGCGTGCACACGTTAAAAGTGTTTGTATTGTAATGGTGACCATATTAAGGCTTTTCACACTAATAAGCAGGTGATCGATCGACTTTTGCGATCGATAGCCGTATGCAGATTCCAAATCAGTCAATAAATTTATTATAATACTTCGCCAACTCTGATACACACCACTGTTGTGCCTCTCAGTTCAAATAACAGCACACACGCCTCTGCGATATGTGTAAGAATGTTCACCATGCATGTTTAATGTCCTTGTTCAGCTAATTTCACGACGGAAAATCTACAATTTCTGTGCAGAAACAAACCAAGGTGGCAAACCATGTCCTCAGCATTAAACAAATTCAAAGACAGCCACTGTCGTATTATGGCCCAGAAAAAATGTTTCATAAGCAGCAACTTGTTAAATCATTCCTTTGGAAAGCTTTTACATCGTAAATGAAGTGTTACTTAATTGCGTGTCTTGCGTGCCTTGTATTCAGAAAACGGCTGCAAAAACTCATCAATCGTGAAAGTATGAATAACCCACACTGTGTAATGTATTATGAATCGCTCAGTGTAAAAAGCCATGCCAGTAGATTTCTAGTAGGATTTTAATTTCTGGCATAGCGATGCATCCTTACAAATGTGGCATTGGTAATGTTTACGGATTTGGAACAAAATAATGCATGGTTTCTGGAAAATTATGACAAATGAAGTTTCTCTGGTTTTACACTTATTTGACTCTAAAATGTCATCAACTTTCAAGACAAAAGTTTCGACAGAAATTTCGACTTTACATGTACAAAAGGGCTGATTAAGATCGTAGATCCGAATTAATTTTAATATCATTATTTAAACGCATGTAAATCGTCTGTAGCTAAATCACAGTGTGTTTAATACCAATGCAACGCGTTGCATTTGGTATTAAATTACGGTACCAAAATAGTAAACCAAAATAGTAATGTTATGTGATTTGGTTCACATTTTATTTGGGGTATAATTAAGGAGAAATAGTGTTAAGGCCAACAGGGTCTCTGGAGGATCAGTACTCTGATCTCTGTTAGAAGCTGTTATATATACAGTGTGAGTCAATAAAAACCCTACATTCAGGAAATATTTTTTCTTCAAATGTTAAACGTTATTTTTTTTGCTTGAATGTTTGCTTTGTTTGTTTTCAGGGATAAACAGGCTATCAGAAGATTTTATTTGGTGTCTTTCGGACTTTGGGTTCAGAACCTATGTCAATTTTGCGGAGAGACCTAAAAATTCTGTTTGGCCGATTTTAGCCATACAATGTGGATAGACTGACACCGACGTATGTCCATAACATATTATAGCAAAGGCAATTCGCGCATGCAATTTCAGATGGTCTCGATTTCTTCTCGACAACATATAAGTTTGAATAAAACGGTATGTTGTGGTACCATAATTATAAGTAACCTATCTTTAATTAAATTGCCATTGTTCACTATAAAGAGTCAGTAATTGAAATCACTCCATATCAATGTTTCAGTTCAATGAACATAATTAAAACTGCCTCTGAGATTTGTTTTACATCTCTTATGGTAATTATTTTGCACAAATACCAGTCAACTCATCGTCCATAAATTGCGAAAAGAACTAAGCGGAGTTTTCTGTAAAAAATGGAATTAAAAGTTAATATTTTTCAATATTTTTACCCTGTTACTGTTTTTTTTTCAAGAGGGATACAAAACCTTGGTTTCACTTTGGCTCCCAAGTTTTCGTTGTACCATCATCTTCTCTGGTTGTACATGTAGGTTAACACCATGAATCTTGCTGAACCAAAGTAAACTGTGGTCTTACACTAACTATCTTGACTTTCTTATATTGGGAATTGCTTTTTTTTCACTCCGCATTTTCTTTTGTAATCCCGGGATATTAATTTTATAATCCTTCATTATTCTCCCACATTCTATTGTTTAACAATAATTTGTGTTAAATGTTTTTCACCTCACATCACTGCTGAAGGCCATGTTATCTATGTAAACGATGCATCTTTGTTTGGCTCAAAATCGGACAACGGATTTTTTAAGTCTCCAGCAAAATAGGCATACTTCTTCCTCCAAGTCTAATGACACCAAATAACGTTTTCCGAAACCTGTAATCCCTCTTCATAACCAAGCAAACATTTGAGCAAAAATATGACTATTAAATTATTTTTTAGTCTGAATGGTTAGGGTTTTTATTGACTCACACTGTAAACCACCCGGAGCTAGCAACATTTCTCAAGTACAAAAGGTTTGAGTTTTAAATATGTTGACAGCCCTGACGGGTATGGCAAGCCATAAGGCAAACGTATTGCCGAACGCGTTCGACTTTCAGCAACGCGTTGCGACATTTCGGCAACGCGTTGCAAGAAAGTAGAACGCGTGGCGGCGTCGGCCAATTAGAATGACGAATTTCTGTGACGTAATTCAACATTAGACCCCAACGCGTTGCAAAGTATCTAGCAAACGCGTTGTGGAAGCTTACAACGCGTTGCAGCCTCACAACGCGTTGCGACCTTCACAACGCGTTGCAACCTTCAAAACGCGTTGCGAAAAGGTTCACAAGGCAAAAGGGTCATAACGTATTGCCGAACGCGTCTGTGAGAAAAGTAGCAACGCGTTGCGACATTGGAAATCGCGTTGCGACATTTCGGCAACTCGTTGCGACATTTCGCAAACGCGTTGCGGTTTCGGCCAATCAAATCATGAATTTCTGTGACCGTATTCAAAAAATAGATACCACAACGCGTTGCGGCAATACGTTATGACCCGAATGGCCTTCACAACGCGTTATGCAAGCATTCACAACGCGTGCGAGCTTCACAAAACGTTGTAACTCACAACGCGTTGTGAATGCAATAAGGTCAGAAGGTATTGCCGCAACGCGTGGAAGGTTTGCAACGCGTTGCGAAGGTCGCAACGCGTTGTGAGATTTTTAGATTTTTGAAATACGTCACAGAAATTCATGATTTTGATTGGCCGACACCGCAACGCGTTGCCGAAAGGTCGCAAAACGCGTTGTGGATTTCGCAAAACGCGTTGCTGCAATACGTATTGACACTTATGGCTTGTGGACATTTAGCAAACGCGTTGTGCAGCTTGCAAACGCGTTGTGAAGTCGCAAAAAACGCGTGGTGAAGGTTTGCAACGCGTGCAAAAGTATCTAGCAAACGAGTTGTGTGGGCTATTTTTTTGAAATAACGTCACAGAAATTCACGCTTTTGATTGGCCGATCGTACGCAACGCGTTGCCCCGAATGTCGCAACGCGTGGCTTACTTTCTCGCAAAACGCGTTGCAGCAATACGTTATGGCACTTATAGCTGCAATAGACGGATCCTGAAACGGTTGATCTTAAGGCTGTAAATTGTGCCTTCAAGGAGACGGGGCCCAAGACAAAGTTTTGTACAGGGGGTCAATGTTAAAATTGATCCAATCATGTTGAAAAGTATACCACATTATGTATGTAATTGTATACATAACTTGTATATTACGACCAATTTGAAAGCAATTTCAAACAATCACTAATCAATTTAAATGTTTACCCCATGATAACCTGAACAGTTTTGGACTGTCCTACAAAACAGAAAGATTGTAAATCTAGAAAACTATAAACTTTTTCTAATCCTTGGTCGAACCAGATGAACATGTCTATCACCTTTAACATGTGTGAAACATTTACCATAATTTGACCCTGTTAAATTACCCGCTTACCTATCTCAAAATGCTCAAGGATGACAAAAATGGCATTATAAGATTGGAATCAGGCAGGTCAATGTTGCTTCCAGAAAACCATTCAAAACATTTGTGCCAGATGTTTGTAAGGTTGTATGTACCGCAGGACTATACTATTATTGCTTCAACAAAACAAAACGATTGGCCTTATGAGTACTGTTCATAACTTGGTTAATTCCCTCCCAGCACCGATCCAACCATTTAAGTGTCGCCTGCCGGGATGCACATACCAATCCAAATCTGTGTGTCCGTCCGTGTGTCTGTGTCCGTCCGTCCGTCCGCGCGCGAACGCGCGTGTGTTTTGTGCGAGCGTGCGTGTGTGCGAGTGCTCGTGTTAAAAGTTTCGGGTAACCTTTGCGTTTGCATGGTCACCTTAACCCTAGTCATACTCATACACCATACTCATGCACCATAGAGACCTGCATGTAATGGTATGGTTGAAGGTCACATAGCAAGGTCATTAAAGGTCAACTTTTACAGAGAGTGAAGGAAGCGTTGTTGAAGATAACGAGAAAGCAGGCGACACCAGTGGTTCGTGATCGCCTTGTCTCTATATAAGTTAACCATTGTTTCATCGGTTCATCCACAGAAACCCACACCTCAATTGGAGATAATACGAAAGAGAATCATCACTGAAGAGAAAGGAACTAGTACCGAAGACTTAACAAATGGATCTGTGTGTTAAAATGACCAGGGTTTTGTTGATTTTGATATATATCAGATGAAAAATCAGAGGAGAGTCAGTTACCAAAGTGGCAGGGGCTTGGATCTTCCCGCTCAGGGCCCTCTCCCGTGGCCATGCCCCGATTAAAGGTCCATGGTCCGATCGCTAATAGCCTCGTCCCCAGGGACCCCAGATTTTACCGGAAATGGTCAAAATTTTGGCATCAGAAGAAAGCTACTATTTTTCTCATTTACCCTGTGAAATCTTAGGGCTAAAGGATGTTTGATTTTGATGTTATGATTGGTCGACCAATATTAATTTTGAAACACATATTGGGGATTACAAAATCACGTTTCAAGCTCTCACTTTAAAACGGGTTGAAATATCAGCGCGAAACTTTACAGATGGGGTTTTGGGGTGAAATTCCATTCTATCAAAATTTTAAAAACTTATAGACTTAAATCGGGCCATCCCCCTTAATGGACAATTGTACATGTTCACTTATAGAAAAGTATCATTCATGCCACTTCTAAAGATAGTTCAACCTCGGCCCCTCCGTTGAGGAAGTATATTTGGGGAAGTAAGATACCGGAGAATCCTCAGGTCTTTAATATTTAAAGTGCATTGTTCTTGTTTTGTTGTTACTAGGTATTAATATGTGTACACAAGTTAAAGGTACGTTTCGTGATCCCAGCACCTCATTTCTTTTAGTTTAGAGTTCAATAGATAAAAAAAGTTATTTCCAAAATTTCTGGTGATTCTGACGGTGCGTTTTGATCGGGGTTTTGATGTCATGCGCAAATATTTGTATCACGCTGCCCCATAGCCCACTGTGTTGTAATTTCTGTCCGTTTACGAACAGATTACAATATTACGAATTTCTTCAAGAACAGATTGAATTTGCACGTAAGATTAGGCACACATACTGTACTTACGCCAACGGCTAAGATGATATAAAAATATCAACTTTTTAGGCAAGTCGGGGGACGAGGCTGTGGATCACGAAATGCCCCTTTAAATGGTGATATGGAACCGATATGATATATGTATAACTTCCTTATAAACTTGTTTCTATTCTCCAAGGTTAATAATAAAATGTCCATTTATAACGCCCAAGTATTCATCCTTCGGGCGCTCTGGACAGGTACATCCCAGGTCATAACTACTTTCTTGCCACATATTCACTAGTGCTTTTTATGTTTCATAAACCATATTCTTTCAAATAATCAAACGTTTGGGCCATCCCGATTTTTGACTTAAAACAAAATGGCGGTCAAAGTACCAATTCTGACTATAGATATCGGCTAAAAATGCATATTTCCGCCATAAAATGCACACAAAACTCTGAATTTCGCATTTGAAGGTATCTGCTTTTGACAGAATAAAAATTCAAATGATCGAAAGAATTCAAAATGGCCGCCACAACACTCAAAACATTGATAGAACCTTATATAGTAAGTTTATTCTTCATGATATAATCGTAATGTAAGTGATGCATTGTTAACTTATTGTTGAGCTACTACAAGAAAACATATGAGGCTCTCATTGTTTATCAAAATGGCGGCTAAAAATATTCAGGATGGCTGACATTACTTTAATTACAATTATGTCACTTCCGGTTTTCTCATTAAAACAGCTGGAAAATTAAAAATGGCTAGCACTTTCATGTAAAATACAAATTTTTAATTCATTTTAAGTCAAAACAAACGCCAAATGCAAGTACGCAACCACAAACTTATTATGTAGAACATTAAACGTAGTTTCAATGATACATTATTAAATTTTTGTTGAACCACTGCCAGAAAACCTATGGACATCATTTTGCATAAAATGACAGCCATAAAGCAATCAAAAAATCTGCTAAAAATGTGTATTTTACATGTAAGTGATAGCCATTTTTAATTTTCATGTGTTTTAAGAGAATCTGTAGCTATATATATGGTTTAGTATTAGACGTTTTTAATACACACTCTGGCCAAAAGTATTGCAATATGCAGAAAACGAAATTCATAATCACCAATTGATTTCAAATTCTACCATGGATTGTTGACCACACAATACGTATTAAATTCCAAAGTTGTGTTTTTCATACAGATGATATTCCCCAGAATCCAAGAGGGTGGAAAAACGTTTGATTTGATTGTCATGTTCCCTAAATATGGCAGATTAAATGAACAGCGAACGATAACTTGCCGATTGCACTCCAGAAGGAATACAGACACAGAAACAAGAGAAATGGCTTCAAAACAGCCGCTTAATGAATTTTGCGGGTTCATTATGGTATACTTAAAACATTTATGGGAGAAAATAAGAGTGGTTGCGTGGACCGGAAATGAGATAAAGTCAATGGAAGACAGTGGTCTTCGAAAACTTCGAGAAATTCGGAGACAACAGAAATGTAATTCAAATGATAAATCACGTGGTTTACGTAAATCATGTCTAATTGCGCGTTCACGTTAGCTGACAAACAGTACATGTGTCAACGGCACCATTAAAAGTTGTTTTCAAGTTATCATGTGACCTTTTTCTTGCCATTAAATTTCCCGAGTCCAACGGCGATGAACGTGCTCCCATCTTTTATTGACATTATCTCATTACCGGTCCATACAACGACCCCGATTTTCGCCGTAAACATTTACAGTAGACCCTGACCAACCCGTAGAGTTCATTTAGAGACTATTTTGCAGCCTTTTTGACGTTCCTGTGGGTGTATTTCTTCTGGAGTACAATCGCCAAGTTATCATTAGCCAGATCCTTTAACCCGCCATATTTAGGGATCACGACAATCAAATTAAACTTTGTTAGCACTACTTGATTCTTGGAAACAGCATCTGTTTGAAAATCACAACTTTGACAACAATTACGTTATGTGTAGTCAGGAACTCCTGGTACAATTTTAACCCAATTTTGAATATAAATTGCTTTTCTGCACGTTGCAATACTTTTGGCCAGTGTGTGTAATTGTAACATACATCATTTTAGAGCAATGAGATAATCCCTCCACAATACAGTTAAAGTGTACATAACTGAATCAGATAAATGTCAGCCATCTTGAAAATCTTTTAAGTTGTCATTTTGAGAAACAACAGCCATATAAGTTTTCTTGTTTTCTTGTAGTAGCTCAACAATGCTTCAGTTTATACTTTACGATCATATCCTTAAAGTGACAGGAGGAGATTTTTTTAGGATACGAATTTCTCTCAAATTGCACAGGATCGATTGTAGCCCACCTACCAAGAACGTTCCGAAGGTTTATTGGACAAACAAGTACAAAAGAAAACAGCAAACCTTGTTTTGAACTTGCCTGACTATCGTAATTGTCCCCATAGAACACCGTGCTTTGACTTTCTGTCGTGCACGACAGAAAGTACTAAATCATCATATTATTACATAAAGACGGCGTATTCGGCTTATTCATTTCAGGTGTGACCTAATACATTGGAAAGCATTCCAAATATGCAAAAAACCCGGGTTCGGAAAAATGGGGGGGGCGCTTCTTTCTGGAAATCTCCTCATGTCTCTTCAAGAATAAAGCTATGGTAATCCATAAATGTATTGAGCGTTTGTGGTGGCCATTTTGAATTCATTCGGTCATTTCAAATTTCTTCGTCAAAAACGGAGGCCTATAATGTTTGTAAATTAAAATAGAAAATGGAGTTTTTGTGTGCATTTTACGACAGAAATATATATTTTGAGTTGAATTTTATAAGTTGGCCGCCATTTTGTTTTTAAAATATCAGGGTGGACAAAAAGCTTGTTTGAAAGAATATGGTATATGCAACATAAAAACACTAGTGAATATTTGGCAGGCAACTAGCTTAGTTATGACCTGGGATGTACCTGTCTACTCACCCAGTAAACACAAAAGTTTCCAAAACGTTGAAATTGGTTTCAGTTTATGCGAAACGTATTATAAACGTTTTAAAATGTCATCGAGTAACATATCTTTCTTGATTACGGGATGTAAATGTGTGCACCAGAACGTCATAAAAACGTTTTAATAGCGTGCGCAAAATAATCAAAACCAACCATAAAGGGAACGTATTCAAACGTTCATATAGCGTTCCATTTCAGCCAATTATTTTCTTTAAGCCTTGCACGTGACCTTATTGAGGTGAAACTTCCCCAAACTAGTGCATTATGGGAAGGACTCAATAAACCCTCTGGTCAGGCCCGTACACCGACAGGTTTTTTGTTGTCTATTACTTTAAGCCGAAAGGTGGCATAAATCACTTAGTGAGATGAAAAAGTTCCATTTATATTTTCTGTTGTAAAAGAAAATATGTCCCGAGTTAACCCACTGCTTGGTGCTGAAGTCCGTGGTTCATACGTGTGATCACCTATTCAGGCACTCAATTTTGGATTTACTAGGTATAAATACTATTAGAAGAAGACCAGCCTGTAGACCCCGGACCCCGTGACCAAACTCAAGATTTGAAACAAAGATTTGAAGGTGTCTTTGGGTTCCCTGATAGTTGTTGAACGGTTTTGACTTGGGCTTGTCGCTTCAATGTTCCGGCATTTTGAGGAAGGGGCAAACAAAGTTAACACGGGGTTAAAATTGAGAACTCTCGCAATTGAATTAATATGCATGTCAAATTACTCGCCTTATCATACGGAATCTAAAAATGTATAGTTGTTATAGATCCGACTTCAAATGAGGACGATGTGGCAAAAAAATGTCCAAAGGTCAATGCACTTACAGACTTACAGTCAAGGTCAAAGTGTTAATATAATCCGATTTTAAAGATGAAAGTGTCTAATTATATGTTTTCCTGCATGACAAAGTCAATTTTGCAACTTTTAATAGTTCAAATGTTAGTCTTGACCTTGAAATGCAAAATGGCAGCTATTTCAGGTGTAAAGGACAAGACCAACATTTGCACTATTAAAAGTTTCACAATTGACTTTGACATGCACGGCAAACCCAATACTGCTTATTGAGCGCGAATTTTAAAAGCACGAGGCTTGCAGGTGCGTACGCATACTGTCGGGCAGTACATTGCTCGTTTTCCAACGTTGACGTCATGTCATCATATCTGTAAGCATATGGTAAAATATGAACCAACGACGGGCAATATTTAATATTATTATGCATCTGTGGTGCAATACATGTACCACAGTACGATTAGCGTGTACCGCCCAACACTGCACAATACGCAAAAATATTGGGCATTCGGTCATGCAACTCGTCAATACTTTCTTTTTATTAGTTTTGAAGGCATTTTAAAACTATTTTTGTCAAGTCAGCTTCTTTTTGCATAATAATAATATCGGATGGCTTTATCGGATGGCTTTTTTCGGTTGATAACAGAAAATATCGCCCTCGCCTCGTCTTCGACTCGCCCGATATTTAATCTAGGCTCGGGCGATAGTTTCTGTTATTACCTCAGCCATCCAATATTATAATAAATGTTGGTAAAATTAGCTACCGACAATATAATTAATTTGCCAAACAGTTTTAACTGTTCGTAATTGAAATTAATTGTGGGTAGTATTTGAGAATATTTACTTTATTTTTACAGTGTGTATGTTATCAAATAAGACTATTTTCAATATTGAAAGAAAAAAACAAAAACGAGTGTGAATGTGGTCATTTAATCTTTGTAAAGTGAGATTCCTTCCGCAAATAATGGTTCAGAACTATAAATGTTGAACAATTCTCACAGAGGCGCTATTCATGTTTATGTGTATGCTTTATTCCGTTAAAGGCACTATCAGTGATCCATCCGAAAGAGTCAAAAATATTTGAATTTGGCAGGAATAGCTTATAAGTGAAGGATAAGTCTGTAGAATTGTCATAAGTTATCTTTTCCAACTGAAAAAATCTACAGAAAGGGAAGAAAACAGCAGTGTTCAGAGATTTGATTCTCCATTCAAATACATGTTGTAGTAAGTGTCCGTACGGACAGTAATGACTAAAAATCCGATTTTGTCTTTATTCGGTTGCTTTTGATCTTATAAGTTGCAGGGTATGTTAGGATACCTATACTTGTTACAAACATGCAGGAATCTGATTTTTGATGATTTTTCGATTTTTTTTAATTATCAAATCACTAATAGTGGCTTTAAGGGACCATATTTTTAGTTCTAAAGAACGATATCCATCCTGGATTGCGGGCCTTGCGTCTACAGCAACTCGTCTTGTAATCCATAATCCTAAAGGCATGGGTTCTTTTCCCACTTCATGCACAATTTCTTATTTATTTTTATTAATTAGAGTTTAGAGATTGTTTATCCATTGAATTAGAAAATATTGAATAGCTGCCCTAGGAGATAACTCAACTGTTTTGGTCCTGGACCAATGATTGGGGCATGAATCCCAAACGTGCTCTTTTGAAATTGAGCGAACACGTGAGAAAAGTGGTCATAGAAATTCCTAAACGTCAAATTGATTTTAATTATGTGAGATACCAGGAGCTTTATGATTAAGGCGAGGTGGTCGAGTGGTCTATGCGCTGAACCGTCGGCAGGGTATAAGATTGGCCGAGCGGCCCTGGTTCGAGCCCCGTGGTCCTACTCAATTAATTTGCCTATAAGGTCCGAAAATTGCATAAGGAGTGATTAATGGAATTTTCTCCTCCCTCCCACCCTTGCGTAAATGTGTCGGTATATGCCAATGGTTGCCCGGTCCTCGGGTTCGGAGAGTCATTTCAAGCTTTTGTCCCGTGTGTCAGAGGAGTTCATCCTGAGCACGTAAAAATTTGGCAGATATCGTCTAAAAGTAGGTGATCATGTGTGGTCCAGTGGGATAAACGCCGACTCAGAACTAAGGTGGCGGGTTCGAGCCCCGCTGTGGCCAATGTGTTGTGCACTTGGGCAAGGCCTTTACCCACTTGCCTCGTCGACCAAGCGATATTCGGGTAGCTGTTAGAGGGAAATTACAAATATAAGTGCCTGATAGGTTGTGCCTTGGCCGGCTGCCGACCTAGGTGAAGCTATAAATTATTGTTGACGATTTCTGATGGCAGCGTAAATAATAATAGGCAACAGCGCTTTGTCTACTTGTGTAAAAGGCGCTATATAAAGCTCATTATTATTATTAATAATAAAATAGTAGTATTAAATATGATAAATATGATTTGTAAAGCGAACATATCCACCCTGCTGGGCGCTCAAGGCGAACTAATAAAACCGAAAGCGTATAGAAACCACGACTTAAATATTACAAGAACATAAAGGCACAAACCAGCAATATAAAAATGCAAAAATGAAATTAGTCTTTGAAAACTTTGGATATGGAGATAAGTTTAACACTGTTTTAACCCTCGTCTACCGAAGGGGCGGTTCCCCCAGGTTTTTTCCGCCTTGATGAAACCCCCTTTTTGGTGCCCAATTATTTAATGTAATTGTCAATTGACATTTTACGCTCCTTTACACGCCAAAACAAAATTCCACGGGGTATGATAAGGATACAGGGTGATCCCAAAGTGATGGATAGGGTGTGGCAACCAACCCTTTCGGGCGAGAAGTACAGCATGCCTTAGTCGACACAGACGGAACACAGGAAGTAACACAGAGGGCAACATGGATAATACCACACCGTCATCATCATCATCGTCTCATCATCACCAACACAACCACACCACCACTGCATGCATGACATCGTGAAGTGATAAGGAAAGAAACGTCATCAAAAATGCAGTGAAAGGCTGAAAGCAGAGATCAGTGAATTGAAAGATACAGGGTTGAACCCGAAAGGAAACTCATGTGAGGAACTCAGGTGAGATACGTGATCTGGAAAAGAAAATGAAGCAATTCCGTGGTAAACATATTGAACTTAATGTGACCATGATAACTAAAGCGGAAATGCTCAATTAAAGTGCCAAAATACTACTATCTAAAAGATTATCAGACCAATCTTTCGCATTTGATGATCTTCAACAATATAATTACTGGGGTCATGGAAGAATCGGATGAAAACACAAACCATAATTAAAAAAAATGGTATGATAAATTGAATGTCAACCTTCAGGATTCTGATTTGGACAGAAGCCATCGAATTGGTCGCCTATAACCACGGTAAACCTAGGCCGATCGTAGTCAAATTTATTAGAGACGATATGTACGTAACGAGGCGATCGCTAACATAAAAGAAATATGGTTTACAAAGATGGGACTGGGCACCATGAGTTGCTCACATACTCAGCATCTGTTAAAACGTGCGAAAGATCTTGCACGGGAGGCTACATGCATATGGGTAACGGTGTTTGTTCTTTTGGGGATGGAAATTAAATCACGGTAATGGATCAACCCGGGGGGCCACTTGTATTCCAAGGTGGATATCATGCTCGTGTACAAAAACGCGTAATTAGGGTCGTTTTTTGAGATCAGGCGATGTACGTGCGTACTTGTTTAGGGTATCAAAATCGTCAACAATTCAAAATAAGGGTATGATTTTCATGTCGAAAAATACGTGTTTAGGGTGTGATATTTTGAGTACTTGTAAAAAATTACATTAAAATGCTGGAAAATAGTGGGTTTTTGTTCCCGATTTTCTTCTGATTTCACATGGTAATTCCCTGAGTGATTTTAACTGTTTTCAGCCTTATTTTCTCTATGTCGTCGCCGTCTCCTAAATATATAGCCTTTATATTTTGGAGTTCATTTCATTTTCGCGTATTAATTAATTCTACACTAAGAATGATCGTTAGATGTAGGTCTATTTTGGTAGAAACAGAATTAGGGTCTGTATCTAATTTATGTCATCAACATAAGGTTCATGGATAATTTTAGCGGTTTTACTTAGTTCAATGAAATAGCTGAAATGCAGGAAGAACTTGTTAATTACGACACCCGATAAGGCCCATTAATTTCAAAGAAATAGAGACAACTTTAAGAATTGAAATGTAAATGTAATGGATTAAAATTTTAAACTTACCTGTAGATAATGCAAAAATTGACGCTAAAAGAGTGAAATAAAAAACTTCAATGAAATCATGTGTTTAAAGATTTCACTTATCAGGCCATTAGGACAATAAGAGCCTAAGTGGTAAAGGCACATTTTAGTAATATGGCGTAATCGTTTAGGGTAGCAAAATGATGTCAAAATACTTGTTTGAGGGTGTATTTTTAAACTGCCATGCAAATTCCTTGTTTAGGGTTTTAAAATTAAACCAAAATACTCGCTGAAGGGTAGCAAAATCAAGCCCATGTTACTGTTCTAGGGTGCAAAAATCACCCAAAATACGTGCTTAGGGGGTGTTTCTTGCCAAGTGAAATACGCGCTTAGGGTACATTTTGTGAGGCCATACACGAGCGGACAAGAAGCTCAATCAGGTAAACACTCGACTCCGGGGTATGTCATCATGCGTTATAGGCGTGCGTTCGAGACCGGTGAGATTCAGTTGTCTTGTAATTTCACCTGGACAAGAAATTAACGGCTTGGTTGTCTCCGATACCCAGGCGATATTTGGGAAGCTGTTGCCGGCTGCGATGGTTATCTCGAGTAGTTGCTGACTAAGGGAAAGAGCAGCGATACCGATCTTGCTGCATCCCTTGAATGATGCTAAATGGTTTATTGTATGGTTGGGACACAGTGATCAGCGACCATTTGTGGTAGCGCTTAGAGGCCAATAGCATAAGGCGCTATATAAATCTTGCTATTATTATTATTACGAGCATGATATCCACCTTGGAATACAAGTGGCCCCCCGGGGTACAAAGATGGCGCAAACTAAGGGAGGGTCATTATTACGCACAAGGGTGGGAGGGGAATGGAGGATTTGAGGGAGAACCCAAAAAAAAATTTGTAAGAGAGAGGGGGACGTGAAAATTTTTCATCAACGAGAGAGAGGGGAACATGAACTTTTAAAAATGGGGGGAAATCAGCATGATCAAGGCAAGGGGGAGTGTGAAATTTTTGAAAGGAAGCGAGGGGGGAACGCGAAAAATGTTGCGAAAAAAAGTTAACATTGATTCCCTCCCACCGGCATAAAATAATTGACAGCTCCCTAAAGGAAAGCGAATTACTGATGTACAACTGAAAATGACATTGGCAAAGGATATACGGTAATCTGAGTATCGTCCTCCCCCAACCCAGAATGATGATGACACAAACGAAGGCGCAAGGGCATAAAATTGAAGAAAAGTAGGAAGCTAAGATATGACCTCTAACTTTTACATCAACACTAGGAAACTCAATAAAGTGATAAATTTTTAGACTTATAAGTCTAAAATATGTCAAATATACTATGTTATCAAATAGTTAGAAAATGGAGGTTATTGTGTATAGAATTATATCGTAAATATTTCACCACATGTTTAAATCTAAATATATTTTTTGGAAGTGTCAACAAAATGGCGGTGCTGTAGGGAAGGAACTCTTTTCCAATGTACACCATATACATGATCACAACATTTCAATTGTATAAGATAAATGATACTAATTCGGCAAATTTAAACGTAGGTATTACAATTAAAAAACTCCAATCTTCGCGTACAATATGCAACATACTCGGAAAACAATTAATGAAATCATCGGTCGTGGAAAACAAAAAGAGGGCACCAAAGTAAATTTAAAACGGATAAGGGCGAATAAATAACTGACCCAAAAAACAATTTCATCTGAATTCAAGATTTTTTTTGTAAACATTGGTACCAAGCTTGCCTCTCAAATTGAACATTCTGGCAAAGGCTATTATGACTATTTGAAAAAAAAAAAAAAACAACCGTCAAAAGTGCCTATATGGCACCGGTAATTGATAAGGTATGTAATGCAGTAGAAACTCACGAACAGGACACTTGGAATATTTCTAGATTTATCGAAAGCTTTCGACACCATTGACCATGACATTTTACAATACAAATTAGAACATTACGTTCATTATGTTTTGGAATGGTTTAGACGTTATCTGAACAATCGCAATCAATATGTTTCATATTTTTCAATAAATTTGGACCTTAATGTGGGGTTCCGCAGGGTTCAATACTTGGCCCATTGTTTTTTTATTATCTACGTTAATGATATATCAAAAAGTCTTCATTACTAGACTTTATTTTATTTGCTTATGACACTACTATTTTGTGTTCTCATTCTGAAGTTCATACTAAAATTGATCTGATCAATGAAGAATGATTAAAAGTAAGTAACTGGTTTAAGGCCAACAAATTATCTGTTAACGCTAGAAAAACAAATTATATGGTATTAGGAACACCCAACGGTACTTCGAAGTATATTGATATACGAAATGTAAATAAAAATAATGATGAAACCAACATCAACCTGTGTAAGGTGATAATTGTAACATTGGATAATGTATACGTAGAAAGGGTCCACAAAACTCAATTTCTTGGTGTCGTTATTGATGATAACCTAACATGGAAGTACCATATTGATGAAATATCTAAGACGATATCAAGAAATGTAGGCATATTGAATAATTGATAACATTTTGTACCTGTTCAGATCAACTATGATATTTTGGTATCGGGCAATGCATCAAGAATATATTTAGACAAAATATCCAAACTCCAAAAAAGGGCGTTGAGAACAATCTCCAATAGCAACTCTCGATCTCATTCAAGTCCCCTCTTTTCTCGTTTTAATGTAGTAAATGTATTTGATACTTATAAACTTAATTTGGGTCTCTTTATAGCTCTTTATGTATAAACATATGACGAACTACCCAAACACTTGATAAATATTTTATAAAACACTCTGAGATACAATATGTTTGCATGAATTGTCCTGCTATATATGCAGTAACTGCGTATGTAAGCATGTCATGTACCTTCATATGTACCCACGGACCTGCGTACGTACGGACGCATTTATGTTCGCAGATACGTACGTACGTGCGCATGTACTTATATCTGCGTGTACACGTATACTCCTTCTGTGTATGTGTCCCTGCATATGTACATGCGACACATCTCTGTGTAACTATGCGCGCATGTCCCTTACTATGAAGGTATGTGTGCTTACGTATAATATCGACCTGGTACATAATGTACAATACTTACATGTGTATACATACGTACCCATAACCCCTCCCTACAAAACCATTCCCAAAACAGGTCTCCCAATTTGGGCCGCCCCTTTCCTTTTTAAAGGATTTGTTATTTTATAAATTGCTTCATTCAGAAAGAGTTTTTGGGCGAGGTAGCCGATGGGCTACCCGCTCTATTCGCTTGGGTTTTGACCTACTTTTCAAATCAGTGTTGCAGAAAATATTCGTGGCCCGTTTATATACACTGTGGGATATGGATAGGTCCTTGATAAAATAGACTTAGCGAAAAACTCTAAAACCTGAACGTACATTTACCAAAAGATATCAATTTTAAAAGAGTATGCATACATGCGATATTAGCAAGGTTGCAGAAAAGAATTGTATTCATGGTTTCAGGGGACCAAAAAACAAACAAACAAACAGAGGTCACTAGAGGAATTTGCGTGGAAACACCGGTGACCACAAAATTTGGCCAAAATGACCGCTGACATGAGCAAAGAACAAGTCTGAGGTCAAAGGGCACACACAGGGCAAAGGTCTCTTCCAAATTGGCAAGAAAACCACGTCAACCCGAAAGCTGGGTGACCACATAGCTACATCTATACTTAACTGCGGATAATTTTTTGCAACCATAAAACAAGTGCCTCACTGTACATAATTGCAATAAGTAATGCACTTTTCAACTATCTCTAAATGTAATTATAGTTGAATGTGTGTGATAGTATGTACGACAAGTTCGTATTTTCAGTCATGATCAATTAATCAACATTACTACGCATGCAGCAAAAAAACTAAGAACCTCATTATTAAAGGTGGCTGATCCAATCAAAATCCGGCTATCCGTGTTTCCTTGAGGCCTCCCTTACATAAAAGCAAATACCTTAAACGTCTGATTTTAAGTTAAATCAATTCAACCGTTTGGATAGTGAAAGAAAGAATTTGAAAACGTTTTTATTCATTAAATGAAAACTTTCTTAAAGGGGCATTTCGTGAACCACAGCATAGTCCCCCGATTTACCTAAAAGAAATTGAGATTTTTATATCATTTGAACCGTTGGCTCAAGTATTACAAAATAAAGCAATATACCTTCACATACCATTTACATGGATATTTCCTCTTGACTCGCCCTTTCCTTTTTAAAGGAATTTTTATTTTATCAACGAGCACCTGTCAATCATATACTTTGCTCACCGTAGCTGTTGCGGGGGCTGTCGTTATGTGTGGCCGTTTATTTTAGGGAGTTTGTGCCTCAGTGGCGTGAAAATATATTTTGTTCTCCAGTGATGTGCTATTACCCCTTAACCCACGTTTGACGTGCGTGACTGGTAAACTCAGTTCACGTGTGTGTCGCACTTCGCTTTTCCCATTGGGTCAAATTTGGATCACACCGCAGCTCGGCTCAGCATATTAGGGATATGAACTATGCCCAATTAAGCTGTTCAAGGATTTTGTGGGTATACTACGCCTCTATGCTGTTTAAATATTTAATTTTAACACTATGGAGTTGTCCCGGGGTTCTCACATTTCGTTTGGGTAGGAATGTGCGGCCGGGTGCCGGTGGCGAAATTTCTTTCCGTAGTTAACTTGCATGTATTACAGCCTCATCTTTAATTGCTACAGTTGATAGTTTCTATTGTTACAAGTATCTATTGTATAAACGCATGAGTCTGACTTTATTCCGTGAAGGTTTATATTGAATTAAAATCCTAACATCGGCAACAAATCCCTCGCTAGTCTAGTGTTGTTCGGACCACAACCTCAGGCCTCGAAAATGGTCGGATTTGTAACCCCATCCTTATACCTAAATTTGTTGATACCTGGAGTGATGTATAATTTTATGCGTATATTCCTTTAGAGCTCTTTAGGCCGAAAGTTCAAAACGAATGTCCCATGTCATTGGGGAAATTGCGTATAGTAAGGCGAAGATTACAAAACGGACAAAGTCACCTGAAGTTGCCAAATGACTGATCTCGCAACTTTGGAAAACTTTGAGCGATTTAAGGACATTTTTGCAGATTCATTAATTTTCAGCCTACTTTATGAGTTATGCATCTTCCCCAGTGACATGGGGCCTATAAAACACCTTTGAATTCTTGGACACGGACGATGCCCCCTGTCTATGAAGAGTGTCTACCCCGGACTGAATTAATGAATTGATGATGACTCCAAACTATTACTTTCTAACCCAAATACAGTCCTTATTTTGATACCAATATGTCTAGCTCACTCTATCCCCGTTGAAAACTCACACAGGAGGCAGCGCGTCTGTACCCTTTTTGTGTAAGTATTGCCCCCGGCAACGCGGTCTCTGTAATTTGCAGAATAGAAAATGCAGAGAAGAATGCATGCGAGTTGTCACCACTACATTGAGTTGTGGTTCAGTGTGTGCATTGCATGCTGGGCTGGCTTACATAGCCCGATAATGATTCTGAATCTTGGCATCGATCATTAGCCTATAGATATATAACACACCGTTTTTTTGTGATTGGATGCAATAGGGGAAGTGCAGGGGGTGTGAAGTTGAGTTTTTGTTGTTCAACTTTTTAGTCTTTATCAAAGACTCTGTTTTACTTAGTCCATAAGGGTAGAGCGAACTCAAGAGAGGTTTGTAAAACCATGGTAACCATTTTGGTCCCTATAGCTGAGAGTACCCGGAAGTTTATTTTTCAATGGAGTATTATAAAGATCTGTAACACAGATTAACAACTTGTAAACTTGAAAGCAATTTTATTCGTTACAGAATTTTGATAACTCCATCTGTCTAGCTTGAGTAGAAATTGGAAGTAGTATCATGATTATGATGAATGACCTGACTGGTACAAGTGAGGATGACCTTGGTAATCTGTCTTTCTACCAGAACAGAAAAGTACCCATGAGGGTTGGTCTTGTTTTCACAATTCCCTAATAGTTCACCTCGTTATCCTTGACACTATAATATTTAAGTCAGTGCACTAAAGCCCGATGTATACTCCACTTCGCGTCCGCGATATCGCGGCTGCGAAGAAACTTGACCCCGATTTTTTATTGCCTCGGCGAAAGAATTTCTATCGCGCGATGGATTTTGAGGCTTCGCGGAGAGTTGAATTTTGTTCAACTCTCGGCGATATCGCAGCCGCGAAAATTCTCTGATTGGCTGTTTTTGGAACCAAGGTCGGGCGATGACCTCATGAAAACCAAGCTGAACCTGCTCTTAAAAATCTCCTATACTCATCCAATGAAGTGTACATTAAATGGCCGATATTAAATGGCCGATGATCGTGTCAATAACGTCGCCCGAAATGGCTATTGACACGATCATCGGTTGTGAGAAAGTGAATGGCTATGGAGCCGATAGGCGTACTGTGACGTGTGCTGCTATGAGATTTTGGCCCGAAATTATGCTTCAGGACCATATGGTCCTGGAGCATAAATAATCTGGAAAATTTGCCATCTGGTTGTGCAGTTATGTGCAAATATGCTCCTGGAGCAGTGGAGAAATATTCTAAATCAAATATTGCTCCATGTGCACTAAAATTTGACTTCCCCCTTGAAGATATTTTCCAGATTACTTATGCTCCAGGACCAATTGATTCCGTCATGCGCTGTATGTTGTTGTGCAGTTGTGCTTGACGAAATGAATGGCAATACCTCATTTGCATCAATGGGACTTCTATATGAAACGATGAAACGTCTACCATCGGGTCAATATCCTCGCCCGAAATGGCTAATGACACGATCATCGTGTCAATAACGTCGCCCGAAATAGCTATTGACACGATCATCGTGTCGAAAAAGTTGCATGTGGATGTAATGCGAAAAATTCCCGAGTAATATGATCACATGAGGCATGATTATTTTTAGGATATCGTAAAGAATGTTTTGGCGTTTATTAGCGAATATTTTTTTATCACCACCCTGATTCTATTTTGAGCTCGCATCCTACACGGGCAGCGATGCAACCCCCGTGTACAAGTGAAGGAGATTACTGGTCATCATCAAACTAGGTATTTAACATATTATGAATGATACAAGTCGTGCAAAATCCTCGAATGTGGTACATGTAAAACCATACAAAATAGTCCAGAACATGTAAAGACTTCAAAATGCCTATTGGCAACATCAGATCATATTACTTATTAACAAGCTGGTATAACATTTTAATATAACTTTGACCTCATCGTAAAAAATCGCTCGTCTATTCTAGTTGCTCGATCTCATTCGGGAAATCCAGAGCTTATCGTAAACTGTTTCTTTTGTTTTTGATAACAAACAAAATTAACAATATAATGATTTTTTAGAATATTCCTGGGCAATGCTAGGGTTATGCCAGTAAAAGTATAACTCACTATCATGAAAACTCGCACACTTGGTACTCCTGTCCATTTTCTGCAATTTTTTTCTGCAAATTACCGAGAAGACCGCCGGCAACGATAGAGACTGGCGGAGAATTATACCAACCATTATAAACCTTCCCTGATGTCAAGTTCATTATACCCGACCCACCTCTTGTCTGACTGAATCAAGCGTTTGTGCCAGTGAATCAGAGCTGGTCCGTACACACCTGTGAATCCTTTCATCGGAATGTAAAAGTGTGAAGTAGGAAACCTGAAACATGCAGATCTCATCTACATGATAGTGTCTTTTCACTGTTCTTTGCTCGCAGACTACACTATGCATAATTTTATCATGTTCGTGTATTTGTGGTACAGCAATCGAGGGGAAAAGAGCACCCGGGCCAACGGCGTGGCCGGTGGTCGGATGTGTACCAGATATACTTTTTTCTATTATTTCAAAGTAATGGATAAAGCGCAGATACGTACGCATTACACCAAGAAATTCGGAAGCGTAATCATCTTTAAACCTTTTTGGCGTGTGATATAATCGTGAGTGGCTATGATACCATCAAAGAGGCATTTCAGACCAAAAAAAAAAAAAAGACTTTACGTGACAGCCGAAAACGGAGCTTGGCAATTCCGGAGTTTGGGGAAATCATTTAGTCAACTTTTTAAAATGTATATTGGTGGGAGCTATACTGCTATACACTCTACAAGATGTAACATTACCTTTGATAAAGTACAATTGAGATAACAAAAAGACGACCTAAGGTCATAATGCCAACCCAAAGGTAAAATATACTCTATTAGCTACCGTGTATTTGGCACAACTTTGGATTCCTCTTCACCCTTCTACCTTCTCCAAATGCCAAATGTGTAATATAAGTGGTAAAAGAAAGGGGTCATGTTTCACGGACGATAATAGCATGATTAAATTCACTATTCACCCGAAAGAGTGCAAATATTTGAATTTGCATGAATAGCTTGTAGGACAAATCTGTAGACTTCCCAATAATTTACTTTTTCTAACTGAAAATTGAGAAAAGGAATAAAACGTAATAATAATTCAAGAGACATGAACCTCCATCAATTACGTGTTTGTAATAAGTGTCCGTAGCGGCCATTTTGACTGAAATCCGCACTCAGGTCAGTCCACTTCTTCCCAAAGCTACTAAAGCTATACTACCAATAACTGGGTCCACAGTAGCCATATTAACCGAACAGATTTTTGCTTGTCAGTATCAATTTTTTTGACTTTGTCTGTTCGTATATTCCGTCGCAATTGCAAGGGCCACACCCCTGGGGCACACGCCATGCATTGGCCCCCTGACCGGCAAACTAATTTCTAATGCTACCTTTAATTAGCAAAAAAGAATAGTCCTAACAAAGAGTCACAGGACAATCCTGCCCTATGAAAAAATTTTAGCTTTCCTGACTTAAATAAGGCTTGTTATATCATTTTATCATAATAAAGTCAACTATAACTAAGATAGTCACCTAAATCGTCCTCTGTAATTTGCAGAATGCAAAAGCAGATTTTTAAGTGTGTTGAGTTGTTCAACACTATTTTGAGTTACTTTACGATGCATTCAGTACTTTTTTACATACATGTTTACATTCCAAGTGTGGATCTTAGCCAAATTCCTAGTTTAATACATAGGTGAAATAAACTTTCCTCCTCCCACTTCCCCACCTTACATGAGCCAAGCAATTACAATTCTGTAGCAGAAGTTACGACTTTGCTAGTTTGGGACTGCCATTAAATGGTTCAATATTGCCAAGTCCCATACCTTCTAGACCTTTCCAACAGAGACCCTTCAAACGTAGTCGTTACAGGGCAGTTCATATTTCATACTCAAGACTTGTGCTTAGGCTGTACTAACTTAATGCCATAAGAGTTATAACGTTAATGTGGTGACTGCTCGCAAACTTGATACTCTGCATTTTCTGCATTCGGCATTCTGAATTACAGAGCCGCACCTAAATGCTCAATCTTAAAGTTTGAGATGAATCATCGGATTTTTCGTTTTGATGCAGTAAGGCATTTATGGCAAATAATAGGATACTGTATATTAACAAAAATCCGGATTCGGAATTTTTAACAACAATGTTAATTCTTTCACATTTAAAACTCTTATACAACAATCACGCCAAACATGCCAAAATACAAGCTAAATTCACCAAATGACCAGATTGAACAACGAGCTAGATAACGTAGAGTGCAGAATGCTGGTACAAACCTCAATCTCATGCGCTGAAATAAAGGGAAATGGAAACATCACCAAAACGGCCGTTACTTTTACATTTTGTTTACGGGGAATTGCCTATTTTGTTGCGATGAAGTCACTTTTTGGCACCAAAATCAGAGAACACTTTTCTGAATTCATGGAATTTTTGTTTTGTGGTTAATATTTTGCAATGAAAAGAAATAACACGGTCTAAAACACTAGGATTATCCCAATAAGCCCGCCAAATTATACTTGGAGGCTGTCTGTTTTTCTTATAATATTATAGCCCATTGCACCGAGATTACAAAATTCAAACTTACAGGAAACAGGTTTTAAAACCACGCTTGTGTTATCTGGGCATTGTACACAATGCCCAGTAATAGTACTCTCAAGACCATGGGTCAGATCATCCATTACATGTCAATGAACTGAGAAGTTATCCACTGTGATGGATAGGCTGTCATCCAATCAAAAGTTTTGTTTCTAGCTGCTTAGGAAATGTAAATGAATTTCCTAGTAGGCATATTAAAATAATGGGAACCAGAGGACTTTGTACTGCTACATGAGACAACCACCCAACTCTGCGCATGACTGTGATATTCTGTCAATGATAAAAAACTCCTTGACAAAATTTATTGCGTAACCGAGAAAGCGCAAAAAATCAAATGTTGGGTCCCATGGATCCTCAATTTTCTACCCACTGTGCCAAACGTAACCACGCGTGGTCCCTCTTCCACCTACCTTTTTAAAAAAGGGCGGTTTGGGCTGTAACCCAGGTACGGGTTTAACAACAGTAAATAATGTCATTCGACATGGTGTAACTGTAAACAACAGGAGGTCGATTTACAAGACAATAGCGCAGTTTCAGGATTTGCAGAAAGTTCATCAATTCCAAATTAAACAAATGATGAAAGAAACTAACTAGCCAGCTGGACTAAAAAACTGGATTAGTCAAACGGGTGTATAGAAAACGGGGCTCGAAAAACGGGGACCGAAAAACGGGGCTTCGGCGTTGGAGCCCCGTTTTTCGATCCCCGTTTTCTACACACCTATATATAGCGGTAGAAAATGGGGATTGAAAAACGGGGATTAGTCATTTCTCTGCTTTGGTGTTGAATCCCCGTTTTTCGATCCCCGTTTTCTACACACCTATATATAGAGGTTAAACGGGGACTGAAAAACGGGGATCTGTCATATCTCTGCTATTGTGTACTAGCAATCCCCGTTTTTCGATCCCCGTTTTCACACCAGCTTACCCGCCACACACTATAGAGAAGTAGAAAACGGGGATTGAAAAAAAAACGGGGATCAGGCTTTTTGCACGTGTGAAGGCCCGTGTAGTTGTGTTGTGTGTGTGTGTGTCGTGTATGTATGTGGTGTGTGTGTGGTGGGTGCACTCTCGCGCATGTGGTGTGTGGTGTATGTGTTGAGAGTAGCACTTGGGTAGGAGGGTGTAGCTTGTGGGCGGCGACGTAAGTAACACATTGTTGTGGGGTGTTGGGATAAGCCGAGGTGTATATGGTTGTGTGGAGGGGGAGATAAGATTGGTGTGTGTGAAGGAGGGTGGGTGTTTGAAGGGTAGGTCACGTGTCCATACCATGCATAGTGATGCTATCGGTTGAGCTCTGAAAATCATGACCATGTGTACGCAGTATAGCAGATCCCGTTTTCCATTCCCGGTTTTCTCCACATCTATATATAGAAGTAGAAAAGGGAGATTGGTCATTTCTCTGCTTTGGTGATGAATCCCCGTTTTTTCGATCCCCGTTTTTCTACAACCTAATTAGAGGTAAGAAAACGGGGAATGAAAAACGGGGATCTGTCATATTCTGCTATTGTGTACTAGTCATCCACGTTTTTCGATCCCCGGTTTTCTAAACACCTATATATAGAAGTACAAAACGGGGATTGAAAACGGGGATCAAGCTTTATGCAAGTGTTGTGAATGGGCCCGTGTATTTGTGTGTGTGTGCGTGTGTTTAGTGTGCGCGTTCAAATGAGACAAAGCTGTACATAAATGAATGTGTTAACCGTTAAATTTAACATGTAGCAAGTGTATGTGTTGTGTTTGCTAGGTTGTGGTATGTGTGGTGTGTTTGTGTGTGTGTATGTGTGGTGTGTGTTTGTGTAGCTTGAAAAACGGGGTTTCACAGCTTTTTGCAAGCCTGTGGTGTGTGTGTATGTGTGTGGTGCGGTGTGGGGCGGGGGTGTGTGTGTGTGTGTGTGTGTTGTGTGTGTGTTTGGTGTTTGGTAAACATCTGCAAACCGGGGACACACATATGAGGGAGGAAACACCTTCTAACCGCGGGCACACAGGAACGGGGGACGTCCGCGGCTTAGAATTTTGTGTGGTTTTCTGTTTCGGTCGGTACTGATTAATGCACTGTTCATTATTCTTCCACCATTTTTGATGTCCGAGATTTGATGGTATACATTCGGTTGGTGTGAAAGTTGGGATGCATCGTGTGCATGGATTGAGTCACTCATTATCCTTTTACTAGCGCCCGTACGCCAAACTATGCTAACTACGGAATGTCCCCAGTTCGATAGGAAAAATAAAAATGTTCCGCTTCTACGTTATAAACTCAAAGTCCGCATTTGCTGGGTTACCAAAGTAGTTGGTTGTGCGTAGTGAGTGTGGTGTTATGTTGTTTATGTTTTTTTCCAGAAAATTAATCCAGATATTTCTTTCTGACATAGTGGGGTAGTGCCAAAAGTAAAAAAAAAAAAAAAAAAAAAAAAAAACAATAATTTGGATGTTTTTTAGTTTCTATTTGTGAAAAGAAAAAAAATATGTTACTAGTCGGAATGATGCTTGTAGGTCAGCTGAGAGGTAATTTGGCGGGCTAAAAACACCTAAACTTTTGTTGCACCATTGGTATTGTTACACGACACGATAATGATCTGGTGTGAATTTGGAACCCGTGGCACTCCGATATGTTAGCCAGAGAGCGTTGAAAATACCTTTACTGTGGTTGTTATAGGGAATTCAAACATGAAATGATTTTTCTCCAAAATGTTGTTTGTCACAAGTAAGGACTTTCAATTTTGATTGAAAAATATATCAGAAGGTACGATTTTAACCTTAAAAAAAAAAAAAAAAAAAAAAAAAAAAAACCCTAAGCCTTATTGGACTTTGCTGCTTTGAGACATTTGTTCTGGATGGGCGTGGGGCAAATTGAAATGCTAATTTGCAGAATGTGGTCGGTTGCCAACAGAAAAAGTCGTTCGGGAAAAACAGCGCCTTCTTCACTCGTCATGCACGGCAAGCCAACTCAGCTGGTTGCTTTACTCTCTCCCTGGGGATGTCGAGTGCACTCGAAACGCAGAATTTTGTCCAATTTTGGATTTTTTGGGTTCAAAACATTTCAAACATCTTATTTTTCGTGAGCATATTCAAATTAGCCTTAAAATGCATTGAAATGAGACCAAACCAGCATAGTCTTTGTTTTTGGGGTGTTTTTTTTTAGATGGTTTCCCAAATGATTGCAATATTTTGCAAATGTTCTCAAATGTTCTGACGTATGTTTTAGAAAACTTATACACAGTTTTCCAGCACGGAGAGAGTTAGTTGAAATTGGGTTGAGGGCGCTGATAGGATCTTTCCGAATTCCACTTTAACCTAGTTTAACGGTGGGTGTCAAACGGTGCCCGACACATGTATAGGTCTACGAATGCGCACGCGTTTATGTGTTTCCTCTCTTTCATTCTTTTTCATATTTGGAATTTTATTTTGCTTGTGTAATGGGTGTTGTTGCTAGTGTGTTGTGTGTGTGTGGTGTTTGTAAACCACTGCCAAAAACCGGGGACACACAGCTGAGAAAACACCTTCTAACCGCGGAACAAAGGAAAAAACGGGGACGTCCGCGGTAAGAATTATTGGTGGGTTTTCTGTTTCGGTAGGTACTGATTAATGCACTGTTCAATTATTCTTCCACTCATCTTTGATGTCCGCGATGTGATGGTATACATTCCGGTTGGTGTGCCAAGTTGGAGGCATCGTGTGCAGGGTTGATGTCACTCTGAATTATTACTTTCTAAATAAGCGAACGCTACGGCCAAACTGCCTAACTACTGAATGTACCCAGTTGGAATAGGAAAAATAAAAATTCTCGTTTACAGTATAAACTCAACGGTCCGCCTTTGCTGGTGGTTAAAGTATGTGTGTGTTGTGTGGTGTGTGTGTGTGTGTGTGGTGCTGTGAATGGCAACATTTGACCTTCATCCGGTGCAGTCGATTCTGGGCTGCCTCCGGCATTTAAACTCAATTTTGCCATGATCTTTCTCATTTTTGGAACCTTCATTATTATTTTAGCTCGCCTATGGTTCTTATTACTTTGTCCATCTATGCGGCTTGCATTTTGATAAATTTTGGTCATTTTAGATAAAAATTTGATCTCAATTCTCAATGTTCGTGTAATGTGTTTAGCCTCTGGTCGCAATGTTAGATGCGATGACACGGAACTCGGACATTTATACTACAGCTTACCAGCCTACAGATCTCTCAATCGCTTTTTTCATATTAATAATTGCTATTTCTATTCATGACGTCCGTGAGTAATAAAAAGATTTTTTTCGCTGCCTTTTCAACATGCATGATGGAAGAAACCTGGACATGCGCATGTCCTGCTTCAACTGCGACTGTGTCGATAATTGTGTTACACATTGTACGCTCTTTTGTCGGTTCAATTACTTAGATTGTCTATTTTTATTAATTATGTTCAAAAATTCGCACTTCGAAATAAAAATCACTAAAAGAAAGTTGGTTGGGTATCGTTGAGACCTAAGAACGGTTTGTTACATGACAAAAGGAATTGGACATTTTCAACCTCAATCTATTGAAATTTGGGTATTTCACCCTCGAAAATGAGCGAATAAAGGTTTGGTACCATTCGTAATATACGTTTTGTGGAAGGTTCCTTGACTCCTCTTTGTAGGTATTAAAAGTTGTCGTCGAGGATATGATTTCAACGATCATAATTTGTCCACACTACGCCAACATGATCAAATCTGAACGTTGTTATTTGCATTGACTTTTTTTGTCAATACAAACGAATGATATCCTAGGTTCCACTGCATTACCTTGAATGAACGGCATTCTTTTGTTCATAACCAATTGAATAAAAGATACAAGACCTTTAAAGTATCGGTATTCAACGAACATTTATATTCCAATACATTATGCACAGCGCAAACACCTGAAATCCTAGCAAGGTCGACGAATCAATAACTTGTTCGTAGACATGCTTTGAAGCGCCACTAGTTCGTGAATGGGTTCTGCCCATTAAGTTTGCAGAGTCATAAGTCTAATATTCACCTGGACCCAGTTTGTTGTCGTTTGCCAATAAAGCCATGTAAATTGAATAAAAATTCAAAGAAGAAATTAAGTTTCAAGTTGGAACCCAATATTCTTGTTGGTCCCACTAGAATAATAACAACTTTTCTTTGGTGATTTGTTCGAACGTTATTTTTTATAATAATTAATAAAAACCGGAAGTCTAAGTTAATGAACAGACAGTAATAATAACCATCACATGATTAATGTTATTGATACCAGTACTGTCTATTTCAATAACGAGCTTACAGATTTGTACTTAAGACGCTATATAGGGTCTGGGCCATGCCCTTCTGCGCTGCGAATCGTAATCCATATCACGGGAGGAGAGCAAAACCAAGGCAGGAAAATGTTCATAATAAATTCTTAAAATCATATAACTATTCTGTTGCCCCACAGAAAAACTGACACATTTTCTTGAAAATGAATAAACTGTCACTTCAAGTATTTTCCCATATCAGTGACCCAATAGATACGCTAGAGTTCAGCAAACAATGGAGCAAAGATATTCAATTACGAGACTGTATGCGGTTTTGTAGAAAAAAAAAAACAACACTTCAGATTCCTTGTCATCTGGGAGTGCTGAAACATTGTTTCTTGTTGGCGTTGAAAAGACTCACCTCTCCGATTTAGACGGAAGTCTTTTTTTAATGACGTAAGCGCAAAATCTTATCCTCATTCGCAAAAAATAAAATCTTAGCTTCTAAGTACGTGTTCAATTAGCTTTGTCCATGTTTGTTCATCATTATTCGAAAAAGGAAGAAAGACCACACAAACATCATGCCAGAATGTTGATTGGGCAAGCTTTAGCTTTAACTTAACCCTAAACAACTTTGTGCGAATTAAAATCCGTAATGCGATTGCTTACGGTCCATGGCCCGAATCGCTAATAGCTCGTCCCCCGAAACCCAGATTTTACCGGGAAGTGGTCGATATTTTGATTATCAGAAGAGAAGGAAAAGTACTATTTTTCTCTTACCCTGTGAAATCTGAGGGCTAACGGATGCTTGGTTTGGAAGGTATCGAGAGCGAAAAATGTACTCCAGTTTGGTCGACCAATATGAAGTTTTTTAACAGTACATTATGGGGCTCACAAAATCAAGTTTCACAGCTCTCACATCAAAAACGGATTGAAAGTCATCGGCGGAGAAACTTTACGATTGGAGTTTTTGGGTATGGCCATTTTTTTTTCTATCAAGATGAAAACTTTATATACTTAAATAGGACCCATCCTTCCTTAAAACTTCATTTGTATGCTAATTTTACGCGCTCTTTCAGAAGAAAACTAGGGTCACGACTATAGCATAATGTAAAACTGGTAGTGATTGGAACCGGAGGACGGGTATTTTGTTACTAACCCGAATCGTGGAGGCGATAACACTGGCTAAAACAATGCTCAGCACGACGGGCACACCTGGATACTAACTTAGGTTAGTTAAGGTTTGCTGAAGTCTATTACAATCCATTGGTCAATGATTATTAATGAAAGGTGTAAATTTATGTGTGGACATATTTTATTCATTTTTAAGATAATGTGCAAGTTTTATTTGGGGCAACAGGACGCGTTATGTCATGTAATAATTTATCAAATGGCACCGGTTTTGTCTTTCCCTTTGATGGCTACGAGAATGTGTTTATGCAGCTTGTTTATTTGGTCTACCGCCCCATAGTATAATAATAGTGGTTCTTGGACCATGGTCATGCCAAGCCAAAAGCCCAACTATTGGATATTACACGCAGTGTCTAATGCAACTGCTTTTGTTTATGTGCACCTCGGTGTATACCTTGACTGATTTTCACAACAATGATTGTACAAAACAACCAGCAAAGTTACTGCCCACAATCAAGCAGTTCCACACAGCCTGTTACGCTTTTGCAGCCAAATTCATTGGAAAATCCATATTGCTAACTCCAACAAGGCGAAACTCGTATTTACGCGGAGCGTAAAAATATGTCCCCCGAGCCGAATGTTGCGAATCATAACATGTGATAAAGCAACTTCAATTACCCGGACCCCAACGATAACCCGGCCAAACGCCACCCGCCGCCCCAACACCCGCTAAAACCCCACGGACAGGCCTCCGCCCCAACCACCCCCACAACGCCCAAACACACCCACACGCACCCAACACCCCCCCGCAACACCCCGACCCCCCCGGGGGGAACAACCCCGCAAACCCCAAACCCCCCCAAGACCCGAGGGGAAGGGGATAAACGCCGACCCTTTTTCCCCTAAACCCCGCAAAACCCCCGCCATTCCCTCCCCAACACCCTTTGCAACTCGCCCTGCAACACCCTCATCCATCCGAACAGAATGAAAAAAAGGAAAATTTTTTTTAAAGAGAAAAATAACAACAAAAAAAACAGCAGAACAAAAGAAATAAAAAGCAAAAAAAAAAAAAAATGGGGAGGGAGGGAATGGGAGGGGAAAAGGGAAAAAAATAAAAAAAACAGAAAAAAAAAAAAAAGAAAAGAAAAGCAGAAAGAAAGAAAAAAAAGAAATGGAAAAAAAAAAAGAAACAGAAATCAAAAAAAAAAAAAAAGAGACCTAAGAAAACACCCCGCACAAAACACCACACCCCTCCCCCCAAACACCCCACCCCACACCCCCAGCCCTCTGCCCAACACCGAAACCACCTCCCCAACACCCGAAACCCTCCTCCCCAACCCAAAACACCCAACCCCCTCCCCAACACCAGGACCCCCCTCCCCAACACCACCCCCTCCCAAACCACCTCACCCCCTCCCCATCGCATAGAGGGCTAGATGTAGGGAAGGAATTTTGCCTATCTGATGACTGTTTCAGAGATTACAGGCAATTGCGCATATTTAATTAGCTCATTTGAATACCTAAGCCGCATTATCACATACTTTCAAATTGCAAAAAGATGTGCCCCCATGATGGCTATTATTCGCAGCGGCAGGAATTTGCGTATCCAAGTACCGTTTCAAAAATATAGCCAGTACACTGATTTTTGGCATTGTTAATTAGCTCATTTGCATACTCACTTTGCCCGAAATACGCAAACATCTAATCGGGTCAAAACTCTTCTCCGCTTCCTTCCACCAAGTTCCATCATTATACGCTGACGGAAAAAAAACTTGTACACGAGCCTTGCAGGAAAATTCTCAAAATTAGCCAAATTAGATACTTAATTAGCAATTTTACGCCCAAAAATTCAGTCGAGAAACTCATCAACTCGTTCTTTCCACCAAGTTACATCATTGTCGCCTTATGGAAAAACTCAAGATAAATGGTATACAACATGGGTCACATTTTTGTCACAGACGGACGGACGAACGGAACGGACGGACGGACGACGAACGGACGGACGCTGAATCATTTCATAGTCCCCGTCCGAACGCGTTCGGCGGGACAATAAATGGAGCCTAACACTAAAATCCTATCATGCCAACAAACGACAACAATCCAGCCACGAGTATGGACTACACTAAGACTAGCTCAGCTAAAGTTACCCACTTGTTGCTAGTTATTCTATTGAGTGGACAGGTGGAACTGAACCCGGACCCAAACAAGACCCACAGGATGCAGTAGACCATGTGACGTTGGCCATAGGGATCACGATGCCTTCGCTCAGTCAGAGCGGACTGGGTAGTTCAATACGGCGTGGACAATGGACTTGACAGGCCAATAGAAATGTATTATGAACACCATATTTCCTATCTGTAATACAAACACCCCCCCCACACAAAGAACAATAAACAAAAAAATACAAAACATGTTTTTTCTAAAAACCAAAACAATTAGGAAATTCGGTCTCCCGCTTTCGCGCACTCAATATTCATGGAATATAACCCTGTGCCGCCTTCGACCACTACCTGAATACCAATTTTCATCAGAGTCCGACATTGTGTTACAAGACAGCAACGTATGTTTATCAGCCAATCAGAACAAATATGCATATTGCTCATTAATTAGCATGCGAGATTGGATGGGGTAATATCTTGTGTCCAATACGTGCACCCACATACAAGTCTTATCAAATGCAGACATTGGGTTCTGGCAGAAGTTGACCCGCTTTGTATTTTTTAGCCATACAGAATAAATGGACAATAGTCATACAATTTTCTGGAATTCGGAAGTTGGTGGTTCTGGTAGAGATTCACCTTTTTAGTTTTATGGCCAATCAGAATAGATATGACAATTAAGCATTAATATGCATATTTAGCAACGCGCGATTTCATGGCCAATACGTGGATCCACTACCCACCAATACCAAGTCTCGTCAAATTCGGCCATTGGGTTCTGGCAGAAGTTGACCTTTGTAGTTATTAGCCAATTAGAACAAATATGCAAAAGCTCATTAATATTAAAATTAGAACATCAGATGGAATAAAAACTTGTGTCCAGTTTTATTGAATTCCGACATGGTTCTGATAGAGGTTTCAGTTTTTTTTAGGTGAGCTTAAATTATGATTGTTGTGGGTGGTATGCTTGGTTTGAGTCACTCGCTTCGATTTAGCAAGCAAAATTGTGTATCAAAATGGTCCAGTAGTTTTCTAAATTAAATGATTTCATCCAAATTGGGCTTGAGAGGTTTTTTGCCATCGAAGATGGTATAAAGTCGGAGTGGATAAAAAGCCACAACATTGCATGTTACTCTAGTATGTGATCACCGCAATGATGGCAGAATATCACAGTCTTGCACAGAGTTGGTGGTCGTCTCATGTAGCAGTACAAAATCTCTGGTTCCAATTATTTAAGAATTAAGAACATGCTATTTGCCTACTAGGAAATTCGTTCCTTTCCAAGCAGCTAGAAACAAAACTTGTGATGGGAGGACAGCCCACCCATCACATTTCACGGACACGTATGGATGATCTGACCCACAGTCTTGAGAGTACCATTATGTGTACAATGCCCACATAACACCCTATGAGTTACATATGCTCATCAACCAAGGAAGTTTCAGTGGGTTGTACTGTACTGCATTGACATTAGCTGATCTTGTGTAATTCTAGGTATCATATATCATACACAACACTACAGGGGGTGTGTTTTTTCTAAATACACTTGTGAATTAAAGCTATTGAACTGTGCCATAGTAGTTGATATCCATTGCCTCATAGTGACAGTGTTGGTTTTAAAACCCGTTTCCTGTAAGTTTTATTTTTTGTTAAGTTCGGTGCAATGGTCTGTGGTAAAAAATATTTAGGATCTATTTGATTGGATAAACTACCCACAATGTTCCACATTACATTTGCTTGAACGGTCCATAACAGCCATGGGCACGCACCCTATGAAATGGATATGGATGTAGGCTGGCGGTTTCCACACCCATGGTAATTTCAAAATTAAAGGTTGATGCATGAGTATGTTGATGCCTGAAATACATACTGTGGATTTAAAATATATAATCTCTCTAACACGAGAGTGTTTCCTATGATCTCACATATTACACTAATCTATAAGTACTAACATCCTTGCTAAGCGATGGTTGTCTTTTTTAAAAGACTATTCTTTTTTCTTGCTTCGTGCGTATTGTTTCTAAAACTCTAAAAGCAGGTGCCCCGATTTTCATCTACCAAATCTCGACGAGCCCTGATTGTTTGTGATTATAGGTTGCAACCTCCTTGTTTAGACTATTTTTCTGGCACAAAGATTCGTACTTAAGATAGTAGTTCAATTCAATTGGTTTTCAACACAATATATCGCTGGAGTCTCAGCAATCCTACTCTTACATCAAGGGTACAGTGTGCACAGTTTCTTGTCCTTATTGGCTGCGACCGTAGTGCCATTTAAAGGCACTTGTCACTAGTATGAAATCAGTAGTCTAAACGAATAAAGTGAACTATATTCCAGCAAATAACACATTGTTTAGACGCTAAATTTATCAACGTCACCATGACCCATGACAACGCTCGTTGCGCCCAACAAAAGCCTCACAATTTCCACCGAATAAAAAGGTATGGAATTCAAAGATTTTTTTTAAGTAAACTCGCCAGATGAGAATTGGTACAGCTCCAACTCTCTATCCTGCAATGCATTTTCCCGGCCTTATACGGGGCTGCCACCGGCCCACGCTTCAGTGTAACTTTTTTATATATCGATGAAATCCACAAAATGTAAAGGGTTCGACCCATTCAAAGGTTTCAGCTTCGTTGGCTCCAAGGAGTTGCTGCCGGCACAACACTTAATTTACTTTTACCACGGCCCTCCTGAAAAACAGTTGAAATTGCTTCATTGGCTCATAATTTATTTTTACCAACATCGTTTTGTCTTTTTCACATTCATATATTTTCTTTCTTTCTGTTTTTCTTTTCCTCCTCTTTTTACTCGACCGGCCCAAAGTGGCCCAATTCCAAGCGGCCCATGTGGAAAATTCCACAGGTCTATGGTCAGTCCGCCTATGCGCTCAGTGCTGTCTTTGTAGTACTGAGGTGACCAACATAGGTGTTTTTTGCGATCATTGCCATGCTTGGTATCACCAGGATTGCGCAGGTGTATCTGATCATACCTATTATAACATCATGCCCAAGGAGAGCCTAACTTTGATCTGCTGCACATGCGGGCTTCCTGGGCGGGCTTCCAAATTTCAGCTCCACCTGCTCCTTCTTTAACAATCAAGTCTCACAATTGAAAACAGCTTAAGCATCTTGTCTGATGACTGTGAAAATATGGAGTCTTCACTTGGTAATTTTACCCACCCACGTACTTCAACTCCAATTAAAAACTCAAAAAACCACACACGTACTCAGTCTCTAAACAAAAAGCACAGACTGAAGGCTATGATCATAAACTGCGTGACAAAAACCTTATGCCAGGTACACAGTCAGAAAAGTTTGAAATCGTAAATTTCAATTCCTGAATGGTTGTTATGGCAACAAGGCTCAAGTGGAATTTACAAATTAGGTGAAATGACAGGTAGATTGATGACAGTGGTTGAGCCCTTTGCCCCACGCTCATCCTATAAAATATTAACAACAAATGCTGCTTGGTCAAATATTGGTTACTTTTCTTTCAATCTTTTGCAAAGATTTTGGAGGGACATGGATTGATTGGTAGAATGGAAGATGGGACGTCCTATTTGTATCTGTAAATAGATATACCCTTAATTAATGAGAGACTAACATAATTCTGATATCTTTTTACTTTGTTTTATCCAAATTGAAGTATGTTTCTTTTAATTATTTTTGTATAGCCAAATTATTTTAAAGTGCTAATTTTTGACAGATGTCTACTTTCCACATACATTTGGACATTCACTCTTGCATGGGGTTGATATTCTTGAAAATACTCTACTTTGTGAGAGGGAAAAAATGCAGTGTACAATTAGAAAAAAATAAATGCCCTGAAAAAGGTGGAAAATAACCATTTTTAAGTTCCTGCCTGTAACATCACTCCTTTCCAACATTTTATGTCAAGTTCTAGTGTCTAATGTTTGCATGTTTTCAATTCTTTTCATTTAACAATTGTGTTCAAAAAACACAAAAATAAAAGCAATTTGACAATAACACAACACAAAATAAAGAAAAATGATTACTTTCAATTTATTGTTTATATAATTTATTCTTATCCATTCTTCCATATAGCTACTACACAAAAATGTTACAGTATTGGATGGAAAAAAAATATGTACATGTCATGTTTTAATTTTGTATTTAAATTGGTTATAGTATGGGTGTATTAATTGGTGACAAGTGTACTTGGTGCCAGGGTTGAGTAACTGTTATGCACATGCATATGGTCTAAGCAGAGCCTCAAATTAAATGTTAGGCCTTGTGCTATGCATGAACCTATGAATTCGGATCACGGCAGATTAGTTACTTGAAAGTGAAATACATTTAAGGACCGCTCATTATTTATGAGGGAGGGAGGACATTTTCCGAGTAAGATGTAAGAAGTTATATAATCCGTTGCTAAATGTAAAATCACATGACCCCCTATTAGTCACAGTGAAATTTTAAGAACCCCTCCCCAACTTGAATGCATGCTATGTTCATTTCTAGTTCTTGGAGGTACCATATTATGTGGTTTGAATAAACGCAGCTTAGACTTAATAGCTACTCGAAAAAGGTAATATTATTTGAATGGCAAATAAGTACAAAGTATTGGATTTTTAACGGAATTTAATCACACTGGTTGAGTAGGGATATGCCACTGACATGTGGATAGTGGGCCATTTTTATACTCTAGCAAGACAAATTTGATAGATGGTTAGGACTAATGCATTTTGCACTCTGGCATTGCACAAAATTTTAGGCGGATATAAACAATTTCGTTAAAGACACTAAGCAGTGATTTCTAAATCGCCAAATCGAAAAAGCTCAAAAATCAGATTTTCTGCATGTAACGTAAACAAGTATAGGACTCCTAACATACCCTGCAATGATGACCAGAAGCAACCGAATAAGGACAGAATCGAGAATTTAGCATTACTGTCCGAACGGACACTTACTACACCACGTAATTGATGGAGAATCGTATCGTTGTGACCACTGCCGTTTTTGTCCTTTTCTTTCAATTCTACAGCTGGAAAAGGTAACTTATGAAATTCTACAGACTTAATCCTGGTCAGCGGGGGGGGGTCTGGCGGTATTCCTGCAAATTTCAAATATTTTTCAAATCTGTTGATAGTGGGGGTGGGGTCCTTTAGTTACAGATGAAAATTGCAACCATCGTTTAAACATCTCTCTCCGATTGACAAGGATCAATGATCCTGGGGGTTGCAGGGGGAAGTTCCCCCCATTTTTTTCAGTTCATTAAAAAAAAACACCAAAAAGATGTAAGGAAAGGCTGAAAATAAACAGTTTGGGAAAGAGAGATTTACTGAAGTTATATTGTGGATTCATTGTTTCATATAACTTAGCGGCCCTGGCACTTTTCACAACATATGAATTTCAACCTTTCATTTGCTTTTAAATGCTAGTCTAGGCCATTGGCAGACAGGGAATAATTTTACACACTAAAAATAACATACCCCTCAAACAGATAGGGACATTGATATGTTGATAAAGACATCAACGTAATTTGTAGTCCAACTTTTTTTGCCTAACTTTAATCAACAAATGTGTATATTCCATTAATTTTTTGACTCGTACTCCTATATTACAACCACAAAGGGTCTAAACCGATCACACAGGTGCATAGCGTGGAAACATGCATACGGCTTGCGTGTTATTGTGTTAATCGCCACTGAATTTAACGTCACGGCGACGTTTTAATTTATTATAAAATCGTTTCTGTTTACCCATAAGGAAGCTGATTTGGTCTTAACATTTCGGGTGAGGGCTTTGGTATATAAAAGGCGTACAACCATGCAAAAAAATATATCAATTTGAAAAATCTTGAGGCGCATATTTTTTCAAATGTGCCAGTGTCTCTTTAACATTTTTACATAACCCCCCTGTGTTCTATAAAATACACGACCCGCTCTTTTTCTTTTTGTGAGATCAAAAAATTTAACACACCCTTATATTTTCCCATCTACCTCCATCGAAATTAATGAACGGGGTGTATTCAATTTAAATCTTAAAATGCCATTTTCCTGGTGAGATTACAAACCAAAACTGAACGCAATTTTAAAAAATATCAATTTTGTTACAGACATAAAACTAGTTTTATTAGACCGACATGCTTGCATGTCAAGCTTCCCTTCTCTTTTAGGGAATGTCGTTTATCATTATAGAAGAAAAAGTTTTGAATTAAACATTGTCCCCCAAATGTAATGCTAAGTTTTATCAGATTCCCATCTCTGAAAAGTGTTGACATTCGGCACAGGTGGTTCATTAACCCTAGTCATATTACGAGTTACAAGGTACCATCAGCTGGTGTTGGGTGAATTCACAAATCAACATGTGTATCCCTCTTAAAAAGACAAACTACAGTCCTTTAATTTCTTACAGAGATTTGGTTACAAAGGGGGGGATAGACTACCTTTGGCATTTGCAAAGTGGCTCATTTGGCCATCGTTCCAATGTGACAATATTGCCAAGTGGTTGCACAGAAAGACAGCAATGAAAATGCCTTTCAGAAGAAAAAAGAATTAGTAGGAGAGGTGGGCTATAGAGGGTCAAAATTGAGATCATAGTTTCAAAGCACTCGACCACAAGCAAGAATGATGACTTTAATGATGCATATCCCATTTCGAAGAAAAACAAACTTTAAAAAGTGCGAAAACAGGGTGCCCCAACGAAAAATCCAAAATGGCCGCCAAATGGCCAAAAATCATATTTTGACCAAACGGGATAAGCTTTGTTTATCACCTTCATTTTTGTGGCAATACATGTTTTGGCTTACAAGGGAAATCCTTCTAAGCAATTTCTATCTCACCACTTTTCGTTTTCGCGATGTGCATTGTAGCCTAAAATGGACTGCGAGGGCGCTTTCCCAAAAAGTACATATATATCAAAAAAGTTTTAAATTTTAACTGTGGGCATCATAAGAATGGTTGATTCACCTTCTGAAGATTAGAGGTGTAACACTTACCATTTTCCTGTTGGCATCAATTTTAAAATTGACAAAAAAAACTCTCATGGACTACCACAGGGGTAAACGAACTTTGTACGTGTGGGTTCAATGGAGGGCATTTTATGCCATTAAATCGCCTACAGTTGCAAAACCCGCAAACACCACGCAAGTCAAATTTTGCACAAAGTGTTCATATTAAACTCTTCAACTTTTTGATTTAAAATCACCATTATCAATCTGATGCGCATTTTATGGGAAAGCGCCCTCAGAGCTCAATTTAATCAAAAACGACATTTTCAAGAAACGAAAAGGGCAATGGTGAGACGAAAAGTTGCATAGCATGAACATGGGTATTGCCACACAAATGAAGTAAGCGATGAACTAAAAATAATTGAGTTATGGTCAAATCAAAATTTTGACAAATTTGGCGGCCATGTGGATTTTCGATGGGGGGACACCCTGTGTTTCGAACAGGCGGTGGCGGCCATCAAGCTTCATCATAGCGCAAAAACCGCCGAACGAGTCATTGGACGGGCCTGAACAGTGACCGGAATTTGCAGTCACTGTGCGCGTTTAAAAATAGATCAGTGAGTGGTCCCGTACGGAGCCGCGACCGTTGAAAATTGCCTTGCTTTAATCGGTGGGGCATAATTGTGCTGCAAAACTATCATCAAATCGTTTTAAAGACCGGAATGAGAGGATTGCTACAGGCAGGTCAACGAATCATACCACGGTGGTGCATGGGTTACCCTGGGGCTACCTGGTACAGGGCCTGGTACATGGTCCTCAGCTATAAGTAGCGGTGACTCTGCGATTGAAACATGAGGTCAAGCGAGCATCGTTCAAAATGGATCCAGTTTGTACCGTTATTATACCAAAAAAATACTTCGACTGGAGTTGATTCTTCAAATCTCCAACGGATTGTGAGGGAAAAAGATGATACAAACATATTTACGACTTTAGAATATTTGTCAAGTTTTAGTGATACTGCTAACCTATGGGAACAGGCAAAAAACGACGCTATCTGGGACGCCCCCCCACCTCGTTTTCGCAACTTGTTATTTTTTTTTTCTTCAAAAGGGGATAAGGCGTGATTAAAGTCATTCAAAACGGGAGCCTGTGTTCGAAGTGATCTGAAACACTGACCTTCTACAGCCCACCTATTAGTTAGCTGCTACTGGAAAAGTTTGGTAAAAAAATCATTATTTCATATCAATCTTATGAAAATACCCCTCCTTTGAAATCATGTTCACAACAGTACTATCAACGTCAGTTAGAGAAACGTAACAGATACAAAAGCCAAATGTGGTTATAATACAATTTCCTGCACCAAGTGCAGATTCTGAAGGAAATGCTTTAGTAATAAGAGTGTAATCAATTTGAGAAAATATCCCCTTGTAGGAAAGATGAATATTCCTTAAGACCACTACAACCTTACCTCCTCATGGGTTGGTTACCACTACACCCTACAAAAAATTCTTGTGCAAAATATTTAAGGTAATGGATATTTTTTTATTTTATTTATCTTCTGCTGTCTCTTTCTTTATCCTTACCACTTTGTTTGGTTCAACTTAATCCAGTATAATTTGTAATCTAAATATTAAAACTTTTTAAGACAACATGTCTTTGACAAATAAGGGAAATGTTATATCTGTTCACAATGACATATGACATTGTGTTGATAGCTTTGATGTAACTCAAGTTTGATTTTCATGATTATTGGTGTTTGTTGTTTCTATTAAATGGTAACATTATAATCGACACGTCTTTAGCATTCCATTCATACATACCTTTCCATTCATTTGTTATTTAATCTCCTTCAGCAATTTTGCCAATAATGTCATGCGAATTTGTAAGAAACACAGCTAAAAACATTTAGTTTGGCCAAGTACTATTCTAAATATGAGTAGAGGAAAATTCTGCACAGACGATAAAAGAAAACGTGGCGTGGATAAAAGAATAATGACCAAATATTTTAGTAATTTATTTTAAAAACAAAAGACAGGATTATTACCAGGAGATTTTGTAGTTAAGACATTTTAATCACTTTCAAGGTAACCTGCTTCAACGATCTGAGGCAAACTTGGAATGGGGTAATTGACAGCGGTTACCATATAACCTTTGTTTCAAACTAGTGAACCGTATTGGACAAACATTTGAAAGGAGTACGAAACGTAGTTCGTCATTCAGGAATCTGTTATAAAAGTTGAATAATTCTCAGTAATTTGAAATTATAGCAGCAACTTCAAGATTGTATTTATTGCACCGCGCGGGAGCGCGGGGCTATATAGAGTGGAGTAATTTACAGACATGGAGTTTTTGCTGCATGAAAGCCTGAAGAAGCCTTGGTCATAACAATTTTTCTGGACAATTGAAAATGATGATCAGTGCTAAAATTACGTAATGGTTGTGTATTGAAATGGATAAATATTAATGCAAACAAAAATAGTTTTTGTAGTAAATGAGATACAGTGTGAGATAGATTGTATTTCAGTGTTTTTATACAAATTTATATTGATCTGTACAAGGTTTTATTTCCATGTGTTAAAGTGGGGTCAAATATTAGCTAGGCCAGTTGGGCTAGGCGAATGCCAGAGTGAATGTATTATATCATGCATATTCAGAAATATTGACATTTATTGACAGCGCTGACAGCAGTTAGAGTTACGATGGTCGAGTCTCGCCTATTTAGGTACTACAGTAAACTTGAAACAAGAGTATAGTGAACTTGAGTAAGTTTACGATACCATTATTGATACCATCAGTTTCAATAAAAGTCACATTGACACTAGCATTTTTTTGTTTGGAAACTGTTTACTTTATCTCTCACTTCTTGGCATTTTTCGGATATTTTAAATAATTCTGCCATTGCGCGGGGCATCCAGCATACATAAATTGGTGCCCAGCACCAACATGTTTCTGGTTTACGTAGGTTATGGCATATGATGATCTTGAAGTGATTGGGATTTTGTTAGGCCATTTTAAATACTTAGCAACACCCAAACATGGGTAGTCAGGTACTACCAATATCAAAATTACGTCATGAAGTCTGCAAAGCAAAGCAAAACTGGCCCATTTCCTACTAACCACTGTGAGAAATAAGTGAAATTTCATGTGTTCCAAAACATTTTAAAAGCCAGCAAAATTACAAAATCTCCAATTTAGTATTTTCAAACGTGCCTTGACATGTCATAGTGATGTCATATTGGAGATGTGTGTACTCTTTTGATACATTAGAAAGAGGATACTAAGTTATCCTCTTGTATTGTTGTATGGATTGTTTTAATAGGAAATCGAAATGGTATGGTTAACCCCCCTCATGATGTGTTTTGTTACACAAAATGGCCGTGTGTACATGTAAACAAGGGTTAAGGGTATAAATACATAAGGTAATGCCTAGCTGTGTCAATTTCACTCTTTTGTGTACAAAAATTGTACAAGACCAAAATGAGAGCCTTTGTGATTTGCAAACTTTAAAGGGGCAGTGGACCAATTTTGACATCAGGCTTCTGTTTGTAACAATCTAGTTTACAGCGAAATAAAACCTGTGCTGCCTTTGCAGTTGTTGTGGCAATTGTTTCCTTTTATGTATATTCCCAGAGTCTCCCATAGACCACTGTATTGTGTATTCTTTTAAAGTTTATTTCGAAAATAGAAAGTTATAAAGAGAATGCCCCTTAAGATGCCCTGTTTCACAGAGCAGAATTCACACTTTTTGAATCAGAAGAATCAGCCCTTAAAGGCCACTATAGTGAAAGGGGGGGATCACATTAGCATTTTGTTTGGATAACGCGGCTCATTACGCCGGAAAAAAAAAAGTGGGACAGGACAGGAAAGGGTATAAATTTACACCTTAGTTCTGGAAGTCCAAGAATGAAAGAAAATGACGGGGATTATCAAATTCGCTCTGGTCTCATGCATTCCCCACAAGGGTAGGCTTCCTAGCAAATTTCTAGTGTCTGATTAGTGTGTAATTTGTATTGTATTTTTCAGTATTTGTTTGTTAATTGTTGAACCATATGCTCAGCACTTGCTGTATTTCTGGGGGGTTTTACCGGTATAAATAAAAAAACAAGGCGAACTCGTTATTTACGCGATGCGTAAAATTAATTGGGTTTCCCAGCCGAATATCGCGATCACTAAGTGAGAACTACAACTGCACCAGTCCACCCTTAATTTTGGCCATCACAACGTAGCCAAAAAAAAGGAAACTGGAAAAAAAAAAAAATGGTTACTCAAAAAAAATGACTCAAGAAATCGGAAAATCATCATGCCAACACATTGCCCTGAAAAAATTCACTAAATTAGTTAAAAATATGATAAATACTCAATTTGGGCCAAACACTATTTTGAAAAAAATCATGTGCCTCCATTTTAAATTTGAGACCCATACGGGGTCTGGTAAGCGGAGACCGCGAACGACCAAACCCCGCGAACGCGACGAAAGACGAACGCGACTGAAAACAGGGAAATTTTACGTATTTCACATTTTCCCATAGAAAGTAAACAGGCTGGCAACCCAAAGAAATGACCCACGTGTAACAACCAGAACTAAAAAAAAATTTGCCCAAAATCTAATCAGGTTGAGAACTCCTCAGCCCGCTTCCTTTCACCAAGTTACATCATTATACGCCTTACAGAACTCCAGAAAACTTGTACACAAGCCTTGCGGGAAAAAATTTCATAAATTATGCAAATTAGATACTTAATTAGCATATTTTACACCCATAATCTAATCAGGTTGAGAACTCATCAACCTGCTTCTTTCCACCAAGTTACAGTCATCGTAGCCCTTACGGAACTCCAGATAAATTGTACACAATGTTGACATTTTCTGTGCAATATTGACCTTTTTCCCTTGACCTTTTTCCCCCTACCCCCTGACAGACCCAGGGGAGGACCCTGGGGGAATGAATTACATGGTGAGTAGGGGGTATCCCCTCCTACAATATACCAAAGTTTGGCTACTCTAGCTCATCCAGAAAAAAAGATACGCCCAAATGTTCCAGGGTTAACATTTTTATCACGGACATACGGACATACATACGGACGGACATACGGACGGACATACGGACGGACTACGGACGGAGCCCATTTTATAGTCCCCTCCCGAACTTCGTTCGGCGGGGACAATAAATGGGTGCTTATCACTCACACATGGTCCTGCAAAGGGTCACTTTTTAGACCCATGTAACAAGCTTATGTTACCCAAGAAAATGCCAAGTGACTTCCCCGGGTCAGTGATTTGTTACTCCAGAAAACCCAATCAATTCAGATTGCTGCATATCTGTAACAAGTATATGTATCATAACAAACGTGCAAAATAGGATATTTTGGTCATTACCGTCCTCATGGACGCTTACTGCAACAGGCAATTGAATTAGAGAATATAAGTATTGTTTTAAGGTTCACAGCCTTGCATCGACTACTCAGATTAACCTGGGCGATATGAATTATTTTAAGTGGTACACAGGGGCGGATCCACGCCCCATGAAAAAATTCCAAATTACCGGGGGCTTGAAGGTAGGTTGGTAAAAAAGTGGCTGATTTTACACGATTTGGCCAACTTACCGGTGGGACTCCGCCCCCAAAAACACCCCCCTGGAATCCACCAGTGAACAAGTCATAGCGAGTTTTTCTACGGCTAAAATCCTGTTTATCACTATGAATAAGGTGGAGTTGCACGCCGAACCTTTAACAGCTTTAGAATACTTCATAAATTTATTCAATTGGTAAAGACAAGAAAGCCTTCAAGCTACATTTACAAGAAATGACCTGATGACTTAAATGATTTCAGAGGGCAGCCCCATAATTCGCACATGTAGATTGTCTACACACACGCACCCGAGCACCTCATTATCACACGGCTAAGCTAAGAACCCATGAGATTAGCGAAACTTCTAAAGTGTTAAGAAGGGAGATCTTGAACATTTCTTTTTCTCTTTTTTTCCTTTGGAAAACACCTTATGAAATTTCTTGAGATTATCCTTCACTTTGAGTTTGAAGCTAACTTGGGAGCTATCCCTACAATTTTAAACTATTTAGCTCTTTTAGGTAGAGCACTGATAGTGCCTTCATTACAATTTCTAAAATTAGACTTGCAATGGTATGAAACATCAAGTTACCAAAAGATTTTGAAGCTTTTCACACTTTTTAGTTCAAAAATAACTTGCTTTTGTAGAGAGATTGGTTGCAACATAAGGATAGGTTTTCTGAATTATTATCTGATAATTTTTTTTTTATTCAAAGGATCGTTTCTCATTGTACGAAGTGAATTTCATTTTTTTGGTTTTATCATGACATCTGCCTTTCTTCAAGTTCCAAAAATATGCCACAAGATGTTCACAACTGCATTACTCTGAAGAAACTGTTTCAAGGGGACCTCAAAATAATTATCTTCATTTTCAAGTAATGACTGATTGCATCAATGCCTCAAAACTCAATGTCAACAATCCCCGGATTAAACGCTTTCAATATCCAAACTTTTAGATAGAAATTTTATGTATACTATCATTTTCTCTATTGTCCCGAAATTACACATCGCAAGAATGGAGAAATGATCCTGGAGGGTAAGAATAAATCTTTTCAGGTCCACACACAGTACCTTGCAATAAAAACTGTTGTGAAAACCCAATCTTTTTTGGATATTGGACCTGATTCTCATATCCAAATTTAAAATGACAAAAAAAAAAAAGGTCAAGACATAAGACAATTGTTAACTTTGAAAACAACTGCAGTCAACATCTTTCTTTATGCCATTAAATTTGTCAGCAGCATTTCAATGAACAAAATGATTATATTCAATATATCAATATACCATGTGTAATCACACATTGTTGTGGGAATAAAGGGAGCCTATACAATAATGTCTGCAATACCTTTATTTGATGTACAGTTTTCATTTCTATTCTAATTTCAAAGTAGTAACAGCATTTGAAGAAAAGGGCTCTATTCATGTTTTCTTTCTTTTATTACAATTCCCACAAAATTCAGAATTTAATCATTGATTAAGCCTTTCTAAAAGTTACCAGCTTGAGGGGTCAGATTTAGGAAGTAATTTTTGTAGAATCATGGAGACAAGATATGGCACATATTTCTTAGTTTTTGGGGGTCAACTTCCATTGTTGGCACATGCATTTATTAATGAGGATGTATACCTTGCTTCTGGGGAGTTGTCCGGCCATTACCTAAACTAAATTAATTTGAGGAAAGAGTTCCATATGTACCCCCTCCTTATATTTTACATAATACAAACGTTATTTTAATATTGGCCTTGTTTTCCCATCAAAAACGAGAACAGCTCAAATAATTAAATTTTATTTTGCGATGGTAATAACTGAGGTGGTACGTATGGAACTCTTTCCAATTTTGATTGTACCTAATGAATTGAATGTAATTTCTTTGATCACTATCATCCACATGAACATCTTTACTCGAATCCAAAAATTTCATCAGCTTTCTTTAACTTTTCATTATCAATTGCATATTTGTAAATAATTATGAGGAAAAGGTCAAGGTCGAATTGCTGAATGATGTGTATGAGGAATTTCAAAATTTTCTTGTCCAAATTCATTCATTTTCTTTACATATAGACTTACATCTATATAAACCTAATTGGGTCATACCCAGTATTGTCGGCATTTTGGTATCGCTACATTGTTGAAAAGTGCAAGACTTCGTTTTAAAGTTAGTAGAACCTTTTCCAGTGATGGTGTTACCTTCATGTATGTAGCGCAGTATTCTGTTTTGGAGACACCCTCCAATTTGGATGTGTCATCAATAGTCCATGTCCAGTGTTTTTGCCAACCTTGGTTGAGACCCCTTTTTTGGGTCGCAAGCCCTTAGATGGGGGTCATGAATGCTATCACCTTTGAAAAAAAGTGTCACATAAGTTCATTTTGAATAGTTCGGACAAATTCATGAAAATAAAGGTGCTCTTCTTCTCAAGAGGGACCAGTTTGGATACCTTACTTAAGGTCTTATAAACCACCAATTGTTAAGCATTAGTCCAGTGTTGGATTAGAAATTTTACCGGCCTAGGAAATTGAAAGGCAATTAGCCTATTCAGAAAAATAAACCCCCTCCTGATGTCCCTATTTTGATGTCTATCCGTCCATTTTAGGCTCGATCAGCCAAAAATGCAAAAAAATGAGCGAGCATATGGCCAGTCTGACTCTGCATTAGACAATCTATTTGGACTCAATGTTTGCTAAAACCACGTGTTTGGAGGTCACCCCCAACTTGTCATTTGGACATGGATCCCAGGCAACAAGTCTGGGAAACCCCTGTCTAGCTCAAGATCAACACCATGATTGCACGTCACCAAGGTGCTATCTGTTATGCTAAAGATGACACACACACCATTGACCTAAAAATGTTAAACGTCCCTATATCAACATGCAACCCTTTTTCTGGTTTTGACAGGCCTTACCTAAACCATTGTAAACCTAAATGAAATTTTTGATTCACGTATACTTTTTTGTTATTTTGATTAGATACTGTCTAGCGCCGCAGGCCAATAAAATTACTAATCTATATTTTACTAATCTAATCTTTTTTTGTATATATAACTCGTTGCGTCGCAAGCCGATAGCCCCTAAAGAGGGCAGGGCTTGGAAGACTGAGGGAATCTGGTTTAAAAGTTTACAAGGTTGCGCCGCAGGCCTATAAGATCGCTTAGCCAACTATTTTGCGCCGCAGGGCCCTATCCAGATCCGCTTAGCCAACTGTTTTGCGCCGCAGGCCTATAGAGAACGCTTAGCCTACCTGTTTTGCGCCGCAGGCCTATAAGACGCTTAGTAACTGTTTTTGCGCCTCAGTCCTATAAATAACGCTTGCCACTGTTTTGCGCCGCAGGCCTATAAATTTTATTTAAAAATAAATGTTGATGAATATTTATATGAGATTTTATAAATATTTATGAGATTTTTGAAATTATGAGGTATTCATAAATATTCATATTTTGAACCTCGGATGAGAACCTTTCAAAGTGAAAAATTGACACACAGAAGAAATAAAGCGATATATTGAACTAAGTTTAATCGCCCGGGGGGGTTGGGGGGGGGTGGGGCAGGGATCCTAAATAAATCGGGATCGTACACTCCGATCAACGAAGTGTATGCTACTGCACACTGCTCTGCATAAAATCCGTTACTTATGGATCACCGGTCGTACGTGGAGCTGTTCCGCTACGCATTCTCGATTATGTCCATACTGCCTAAATAATCATGTTCTTATCGTACATGGGTGGCGCTATTACTATGGCCTAATATTAATCCTGAAAGAAAACCGCTAAAATTTTATATTTTTTAATCATGTTGAAAGTACATTTTTTTTAAATGTAATTAACAAAGCCATCAACATTTAGGGTTGGTATTTATTTCGTTTTCTTGTAAAATTACGATATAGGCCTACATTCTGCATTTACACTCTCCGTAAAGGTGGTATAGATCATTTTGCAACCCGGCGATGATTAAAACATTTTTGGCCTTTTCTTTTCAAGATTCATCTCACGGCATTACGATGCCTGCGAAGCGTCTATGGGCATTTGTACCAGTGTCACCCGCCTGGTTGGGAGGGTAAGGCGGTATAGGACACAGTCGATCGGATAGGAACTCGATCAACGAAGTGGATTGCATACTGCACACTGATCGGCATGAAATCCGTTACTTATGGATCACCGGTCGTACGTGGAGCTGTTCCGCTACGCATTCTCGATTACGTCTAACTGCATAAATAATCAGGTTTCTTATCGGTACCTGGTTGGCGGCTATTACTTGCAAGAATATTAAATCCTGAAAAGAAAAAGCAAAAAATTTTATGTTTTTAACATGTTGAAAGGAATTTTTTTATAAATGTATTAAAGAAGGCCATCAAAATTAGGGTTGGGATTTATTTCGTTTTATGTTTAAAATTACATATAGGCCTACAATTATTGCATTTACACTCTCCGTTAAGGTGGGTATTAGACATTTTGCAACCGGCGAGATTAAACATTGTGGCCTTTTATTGCAAGATTCATCTCACTGCATTACTATGCATGCGATCGTCTAGGGCATTTTTGTACACGTGTCCACCCGCCTGGTTGGGGAGGGTAAGGCGGGAGGATAGGCACTCGATCGGGATTAGGACACTCGTATAACGAAGTGGAGCATACTGCACACTGATCTGCATTTGAAATCCGTAATTATGGATCACCGGTCGGTTACGTGGAGGCTGGTCCGCTACGTCATCCTCGGTCGTTACGTCATACTGCATAACTTAATCAGGTTTACTTTTCGTACATGGTGGCGCTATTACTATGGCAATAATATAATCTGAAAAGGAAAAAGCTAAAATAATTTATTTTTTAACATGTTTGAAAAAGTAATTTTTTCTTACTGGATAAAAGAAGCCATCAAAATTTCGGGTTGGGATTTATTTCGTTTTATGTAAATTACGATTATAGGCACATTATGCATTACACTTCTCGTTTTAAGGTGGTATTGGTATTAGATCATTTTGAAACCGGCGATGATAACATTTTTGGGCTCTTTTCTTTTCAAGATTCATCTCACTGCATTACTATGCCTGCGAATCGTCTATGCATTTTGTACACAGTTGGAACCCGCATGGTTGGGAGGGGTAAAGGCGTGTTAAGGCGGGGGGGATAGGACACTCGACGGGATAGGACCACTCGATCAACGAAGTGGATCAGATGCATACTGCACATGATCTGCATGAAATCCGGACTTATGGATCAACGGTGACGTGGAAGCTGTTCCGCTAACGACCATTCTCGATTACGTAATACTGGCAATAAATAATCAGAGTTACTATCGTAATGGTGTGGCGAATATACTATGGCTAGAATATTAAGCCTGAAAAGAAAAGCTAATAAATTTTATTTTTAACATTGGTGGAAAGTTATTTTTTTCAAATGTAGTAAAGAAGGCCATCAAAATTTAGGGTTTGGATTTATTCCGTTTGATGTAAAATTACGATATAGGCCACATTATGCATTTACATCTCCGTTAAGGTGGTATTATATAATCATTTGCAACCGGCATTGATTTAATGAAACATGTTTGGCTTTTCTTTTCAAGATTCATCTCACGGCATTATATGCCTGCGAATCGTCTATGCTATGGCATTTTGTACACAGTGTCACCCGCCTGGTTGGGGAGGGTAAGGCGGTATAGGACACAGTCGATCGGATAGGAACTCGATCAACGAAGTGGATTGCATACTGCACACTGATCGGCATGAAAATCCGTTACTTATGGATCACCGGTCGTACGTGGAGCTGTTCCGCTACGCATTCTCGATTACGTCTAACTGCATAAATAATCAGGTTTCTTATCGGTACCTGGTTGGCGGCTATTACTTGCAAGAATATTAAATCCTGAAAAGAAAAAGCAAAAAATTTTATGTTTTTAACATGTTGAAAGTAATTTTTTTCTACCTGTATTAAAGAAGGCCAATCAAAATTTAGGTTGGGATTATTTCGTTTTATGTAAATTACGATATAGGCCTACATTATTGATTTACACTCTCCGTTTAAGTGGTATAGATCATTTTGCAACCCGGCGATGACTTAAACATTTTTTGGCTTTTCTTTTCATTCTTTTCAAGATTCATCTCAACTGCATTACTATGCCTGCGAATCGTCTATGGGCATTTGTACACGTGTCACCCCCACCCCCTCCTGGTTGGGGAGGGAAGGCGCTTTTTTTTATTTTGATTAGAAAACTGTCCTGCGCGCAGGCCAAATCAATGTACTAAATCTAATATTTTACTAATCTAATATTTTTTTTTTAGATATAACTCGGTTGCGTCGCAGACCGTCGCCTTTAAAGAGGGCAGGAGGGCCCTTGAAGAAGGAGGAACTTATGATGGGGTACAAGTTTTAACAAGATTGCGCCGCAGGCCGATAAATTCGCTTAAGCAACTGTTTGCGCCACGGGCCTATAAAGATCGCTTAGCCAACTGTTTTGCGGCGTAGGCCTATAAAGAACGCTTAGCTACTGTTTTTTGCGCGTCAGGACTATAAGAACGCTTAGCTACTGTTTTGCCCGCAGGGCCTATAAGAACCGCTTAGCCAACTGTTTTGCGCCGCAGGCCCATAAAGTTATTTAAAAATAAATGTTTAATGAATATTTATGAATTTTATAAATATTTAATTAGATTTTTTGAATATTTATGAGGTAATTCATAAATATTCATAATTTGAACCTCGGATGACCTTTTCAAAGTGCAATTGGACACTACAGAAGAATAAACGATATATTGATACGTTTTAATCGCCCGTTGGGGTAATGTGGGGGGGGGGTTTGTGGGGTAAGGCCGTTCCTTTTTTTATTTTGATTAGATACTGTCCTAGCGCCGCAGGGCCATAAATTTTTTACTAATCTAATATTTTTTTTATATATACTCCGGTTCTTCCGCAGACCGATAGCCCCTTAAAGAGGGCAGGGCTTGAAGAAGAAGGAGGGAAGGAAATTATGGGGGCTGTATAAAAAGTTTTAACAAGATTGCGCCGCAGGCATTAAGTCGCTTAGCTACTGTCTCGTTTTGCGCCGCAGGCCTATAAAGATCGCTTAGGCTTAGCCAACTGTTGCGCCGCAGGCCTATAAAGAACGCTTAACCAACTGTTTTGCGACGCAGGCCTATAAATAAAGAACGGTTAGCCAACTGTTTTGCGGCGTAGGCCTATAAAGAACGCTTAGCCAACCTGTTTTGCGCCGCAGGCCTATAAATTTTATTTTTTAAATAAATGTTATGAATATTTATGAGATTTTCGAAATATTTTGAGATTTTTTTGATATATTTAGAGGTAATGTCATAAATATTCATGATTTTGAACCTCGGACATGAACTTTTCAAACGTGAAAAATTGACATACAGAAGAATAAAGCGATATATATGATAAGTTTAATCGCCCGTGGGGGTATGGGGGGGGGGGTTGGGGAGGGTATATAAGGCGCCCGTTTTTTTTATTTGTGATTAGAAAACGTCTAGCGCCCAAGGCCAATAAATTTTAATATATAATTATTTTTTTTTATATTATAACTCGGTTGCGTAGCAGACCGATAAGCCCCTAAAGGGGCAGGGCTTGTTGAAGAGAAGGAGGGAAATTGTGGGGGGTTGGGGTAAAAGTTTTAACAGAAAACGCTTAGCCAACTAGATGCGCCGCAGGCCTCCTATAAAGATCATTAGCCAACTAGATGCGCCGCAGCAGGCCATAAAGATTCGATTAGCCAAATAGATTGCGCCGCAGGCTTATAAATTTACTAATCTAATACTTTTACGGAAATAATCAATGCAATATAATATGCAGTTTATTCGTTATAAAGCAAATACTAATCTTAAGTATTTTTACGGAATAAACTGCAATATTAATATTGACAGTTTATTCCGTTATAAAGCAAATACGGCATAAACTGCCAATACTTAGATATTTAACCTCGTAACAAACGAGGACGTCCTCGGTTGTAACGATGTCCGCGTTTACAGTGAAAAGTCACAAGGTGATGCTATGTGCCTCGGTTGTAGGTGAAAACAAACGCACCCCTAATGTGTGTGCTGTGTGTGTGTGGTGTGTGTGGTGTGTGGTGTGTGGGATGTGGTGGGTGGTGTGTGTGTGTGTGTGTGGTTTAGACATTCTATTTTGTTTTATGTATCACAGAGTGCCGCCATGAATATTGATGTATGTCAATGTTTTTGAGAAATGCTTAAGTTTTCTGCAGCATGATTAACTACATACTCTTTAGGCTTTACATACAGCTGCCAATGCACACAATAGACCATGAATAGCTCAGTGTTCTCCCAATATAAACATCCCCCCCCCCCCCCCCCCCCCCCCCCTGGTTATTATCAATTAAGGTTATATATTATCTATATTTTATCATTTCATTTTACTCTTATTCACCTTTAATGTAACAAGTCCCAAAATGTGTCTCTCTGCCACCCCCCCCCCCCCCCTTCCCCCCCAAAAAAGAAAAGACTTTATAAAATCACATGTCTTCTAATAGGATTTAGCAAGAATTAATGCTTATTCTTTAATTCCCTGATGTTCTTTTTCAATTTAAAGGTAACATGTCACAGATTGTACATGCTGCAATGCTGGATTTATTCATTTCAAACATGTATAGCTCATTGACCAAAAGCAGTTAAAGCTTAATGTCATATAGGCCTACAATAATTTATTACAAAAATGCAAATGTGATAAAACTTAACATAAATGGTATTTGCTTAAATTTTTGCAAGGGACAAAACCACAACAAATAACATCACTACACACACTACCCTACCCCCCCCCCCCCCACACACCACACATACACGCGCGCGCTATAATGTAAGCTCTTATCAGAAAATGTGGCAGTATATAGGCCTCTGTAGGATATAAAATAGGCCTGTAAATATGTGGCAAAGGGCAAGAGAGACAATTGTTCCATTGCAATGACAACACACACACAATGCAATTAACCTAGTTAGTCCACACACAGCCACCATAAATGTGGCAGTAATAGGCCTACACTTCCAGGCCTTCATATCAAATAGAGAATACGATACACATTTAACTAATAACTATCCCATGAACATGTAATTAAATTACCTTCTCTTCCTTTCCCTTTGGCTATCGTCATTTTTTTCCGTATCTCCTCCTTCCATCACTACTATCTATTCCTTTGAGCTAGTTTGCACTCTCCACCAAATCAGATCACATCTAAAACTTTTCCACTTCCCCTCTGTCTCAACTGCTATTTTATCTCCTTTATCAAATATTTCAGTATGAGACATAGAAATATTCTCTCATCTTTGAACCAACAACAGTACAACAACCATACTCAATGTGCAATGATTTAACTCTACTAGTATTTACAATTACTAATATTTCCACACAACTATACACCCATGCCTTGTAAAGCTATCACATTCCCCTGGCTAATATAAGTGTTGAGCGGGGTCAGCAAACCTGTTAACACCATAAACCAATTATGGTAATCAGTGGGCGGTTATAAAATTTTGTGGTGGTTTTGACAGAGTTGTCCAGAAAAGGGTTCAACACGGCAGGGAAGCCAAAGGATACCACTTTTTGGCAGTTCAGTTTCAAGGTTCTCTGACTCACAAAGCAAGCCACCAAGAAAGGTAGGAAATGTATGTTTTAGAAAGGATAATGAAAAACACTGAAAGAGGACACAAACCACATTCCCCAAGCGAGTTTTATCATCTAATCCCACACACTAAATCAGTTAACACAAATTTTGGGACCAAAAACCCAGGATTCTCAACTGTCTGATGCATTTACACGTGCCTTCAAAGCTAAGCAGAGGCAGCAAAAGTCATCTCCACCATGGATTGATTATAACTCAAAAGACTAGATGGACGAAAAAACGGTGATAGGTGTAGGTGTTTTAAAAGCAAGAAGATCCAAAAAAAAATCAACACGACTGGATTGCTGGACACACACACACACACAACACACTATTATCATATGAAGGTAGGGGAAGCATTTAAAGATAACCCCAAGACATTTTGGTCGTACGTTAAACTAATGCGCTTCAGAAACTTCTGGTATTCCCCCCCATTTAGAATCCAAAGGGGAAGCTTTGCGCTACAGCATTCCGAGAAAGCACAATGCACTTAATACCCAATTCCAAGCAGTTTTCCAAGCAAAAAGGCATCTCACTATCCACCAATTAACAACTTAACCATTGGCCTTGAGGGCGAGAAAAGCGTTCGCAAAATATAAATACCAAACAAAGCTTGCGGACCTGATGAGATTCCTGCAAGACGCCTCAAGAAACGTTGCTCAGGAAAATCGCCCCCCTGCCATGCAGTTTTTGTTCCAACAATCATACGATCTGGGTGCCATACCTGATGACTGGAGTATAGCACTGGTAACTGCACTGTACAAAAAAGACCAAAAGGCCGACCACCCGGGCATTATAGAAACCAATCTCGCTTACATGTCTTTCCTGCAAAATCAACAAGGAACATGTAGTACTTAGCCATATTGACCAAAACATCTCTCACACACATAACATCTTGCTTGACAACCAACCGGTTTCCGGGAAAATTTCAACAGTCACCTCCTTTTGTTTCCACACCTGATTGGGCATCGACCCTTAACCATCGTGGTCAGACGATTTATATTGCTTGACTTTATAAGCATTTGACAAGTCCCTCCCTGTAGATTGGCAGTAAAGTTGGAGCATTATGGCATCAGGGTCCTACTCTTGAGATGGGTAAAACATTCCTCAACAATAGAAAGCAGGCAGTCTCAAGTAAATGGTACCCACTCCAGTTGGATGGGTGTTACATCGGGCGTGCCGCAAGGGTCGCGGTCCTCGGGTCAGTTCTCTTTTTGTTGTATCCAAGATTATCAGTGAACGCTCAAACTCACTCTCTCGTTCTATTTGCTGATGACAGTATCATCTACAAGAATCTCCAGTCCACACTGACCACTTCACTTGCAGAAAGATCTTTACATACCGCTACCTGGGCCGACACCTGTCTGATAAGGTTCAATGTTTGAAAAAATGTGCAGTTATGTCCAATCACTCTGAAGAAGACACCTAGCCTCCCTCAATATAACATCCAGGAGAGTTCTTCACAGAACAACCCATCATGATTACCTGGCATACAATAAATCAGATACCTCAATTGGACAACTCATTGCCGGAAAGTCGTTTGCAAGGCTAGCCGTACTCTAGGTATTCTTAGGAGAACCGGCCTTTTCAGCATGCAGGAAAATGTGGAAGCAAGAGCTTATCTATCACTGGTTCGCCCCCCATTCGAAATATGGTGGCGAATCATGGATCTCCCAGACTGATAGAGTTGTTTATTTTATAACGAAAATCAGTTTTTAGAGCCAATTTTGCTAATCTTTTCCATTTTGATTTCAGAAATTTTAACACGAAAATGTCAGCCCCAAACAGATTTAAAATTATTCACTGTTGAGACGCTTGTTTTTGCCATTCTTTATGGTATTTTTTTTTTAACCCTAAAAAATAAACATGCACTGATGCAAGCAACCGGGCAAGCTCCGTCCTGGCAACAATTCTTTTTTTGAAGATGTAATTATGCTTTTCAAAAACAATAAAATATAAAAAGGAGGTATTTGGGCCATACTTTTCATAACATCTGATTTGCTTCCCCTCCCTGGAAAATTAATTTTCCAGTTCTGCTGCATATGAATCAGTATAGACGTACTTTAAAATTGAAGGTGCCTTGTGCGGATCATCTTAAGGAAACCATAAATTTTGGTCATTCTTCTGTTTATATCATGCCCTAGTCTAGTCTCAAAACTTCAAGGGATTAATATGCCTGACTATTATGCTCTATAATCCCATTGAAGTCTTGACACTCAGACTAATTCTTGCAATATTAACCAGATATAATGTCAGTTTTGCTATCGGATGAAAAGCTGATGGCTGGCATTTTTCTCTCAATGTTTGTCCTGACATCAATCAACCATATCTTAAGTTTGTTTGATACAATATGTGGTGGCGAGTGGTTTACAAGTTACAAAGTTATCATTATCAAGTAGGAAAAAAAAAAACGGACAAGCACCTTTAAATGAAAGACAAATTGATGTGACAATCAGAGGACGTAATCAGTACTGAAAGAAATATGAAATTTCTGTAATTCTGCTGTAATACTTACTGCTTTTGAGAAATGTGATGTTTAATATTTCTGCCCTAAGCAAATCTATTCATTACTTCAAAATGTAAAACATCTCATAAAGCTAATATATGCGGACTGTAAGCAAACATTATATAAACTTTCGTAAACAAAAAAAAAACACAAATTTTTAATTATGAACAGCAGAAATTTAAAGAAATGTTTAATATGTCTTCAGTGCTGCAGTTACGTCTTTTGATGTCACTCCCTCGAAATTAAGACTTGAGATCAGTATTCACAAACTGAACACAGAAATTGTTTCTTCTATATGTTTCACTCACTTATTGAAAAAAAAGGGTCTCTACCTTAGCCTCACCAACTAATCCTAAAAATGGGACCGAGGAGACCAAGTTGCCATTATTTTTTTAATCACGTTACGGGAAGAGGAGTAAATGGTAATCCTTAGAAATCAAACACTCTAGAGTGCCTACATGTTGTAACTTGGAACACAAAATACTCTAAAGAAAGAGAAATGGCACAAAATGGCATACATCTATAACAAGTTGAAGGCTTTCATTGGTTTTGTTTTACCGTATAGGTTGCGATCTGATTGCTGCTAAATATGGGAGGGGCACACATAGGGAACTCATTACAAATTACAAGCAAAACTGTCCCATTACATGTTGCGTAGACAGTGCTATTGTGGAATGTGAATAAAAACTCAATACTTTTGGGCTCATCTCCAGCATGATCATGAATGATATTTGTTGCACAGTTAAACTACATCTATAATATACATGAAATGTAACTGTTCAACTAATTTATATAATGTGGTGATGAATTGCAGAATGTTAGTAAATTAATAACAGATTCATATAAATAACAATCCAATAATAAGCACCGCCACACAAAAGAGCATTTTGTGTTCACAATGTGATTCCGACCCCTTTAATTTTGTTACAAAAGTTGGTGTGAATGAAATGAACTGAAAAAGAAGTAGTTGTGTACAAAAATTTCAGTTGATTCTGATCAATTTATAAGTACAGGCAATTCAACAGCCCACTTCTTTAATTTCAGAAAATCAACAAAGGTGCAAGAAAGACTTCAGATGTGTGATACATTTGCTGTTTACTAGATTCTGATTTTGTACAGAGCTAAGGAGTTGAAGCTCGGGATCACAAAATTGTTCATGTTCACTTGGTTAATATTGGTCTAAATAATTTCAGCTGCTTCATCATCATCATCTATATCTTCTTCATCAGTGACTGCTTCATCTGCGGTCAGTTAGAGGTACTCCCTTCACCATCATCTCATCAGTAGGTCCTTGGTTTGGTTTGGAGCATTCTCAAACCGGCAGGACGGTTGTGCACATCAAGGTTGTTCTCCATGCATCACACAAAAGATTCTTTTCTTCCTACCTGCAAACCAGACAATGGAAAACAAATGTTTGCCATATTATTGCGACTTGTATTGATACACATAAAATAGGATACCAACAATTAATTGCCATTTGCTAATAGACAAAGATGACTATCCCAAACAGATTTCGTCTACAAATGTGAGGATAAGGTGATCAGAGTGCACCTTCTAATGGTGCTTCATAGAAATGAATGCGTAAAAAAAAGCAATCCGACTTACTCTGAAACAGTGCCTTCGTGGATAATGATTGTTATTAATTTATGGGGTGAATCGAACGGACCCCCCACCCACCCCGCGGCCCCCCCCACCCCAAAACCGCACCCCATAAAAACACTAGCAAAAAACAAACCAAAAAATAACAAACAAACAAAAAACAACCCAACTCCCCCCCCATGAACTAAAATAGCATGTATACATATGCCTATTTGGTAAGAGTCTATTAATTAATAAGAATCGTGGTAATAGGTCTGTTTTCTTTATTAACATCTTGCTACATATTTTAAGTGATAACTGTTAATCTTTGATCTTGAATAATTGGTATGATGAGGAAAATATTTGAACATTGTTTGGTGATGTGTAATTGCACAATCCAAACGTAAATGTCTAACACCTACATCAAACATACTATTTTGGTTTTCATTTGCTACTTTCTGGTTAGTATTTAACATGCAATAGGGTAATAAATAAAAGCCAAAAGATTGAAAAATAAAACAAAAAAAAACTTTTGCGTTTATAACCCTAACAAACTGCAGGTTTGATGGTAGGTCTCCCAAAGGCCTCAAATTAGGACGACAGTGAGCAAAATACGGCCTTTCATCTGATATCAACAAAGTGATACTACTTCCGGGTAAATCGCGGGGTCCCAAAGACGATCGGACAACCCACCTTTTAGTACTTAAAATTTCTTGAGCTGATTATCTCATGGCAGTAAACTTTAAAACAGCAAAATGAAAAAGCATAGCAAAAAATCTTGGAAAAAAGCACCTTCATGTAAATTTTGACCTAAAAAAACTCCTTTTTTAGGAAAACGCAATGTCAATTTCCATGCCACTTTCAAAATCAGGTATATTTGCGTAATGTACAATAATCGGACATCAAACAATTGCAAAATACCTTAAAACAAGATTAATAGAGGTACTGACACGGCATTTGACATTAAAATAGAGTTACAATAGTCATCCTCAAAGACCCAGTTCAGGGGGTGTACTTCTACATGAATTGACATGAACTGACCTTGTGGGTGCTCGGGCATAATATATCATACCCCAAAACCAGGGGGTGTATTTTTTCATACATGATATGAATGGAATGTTACTGTTGCCATGGGAGTTGATACAACTCTAGATCATAGTGATATTATGCACCAATAAATGTTCAAATATCACAGCCTTGTGTTTTCATCCGATCAATGGAAACACCAAAGCTATCTTTTGATTTGAAATGGGGCAATTGAGGTCAACATTTATCCCCCCTATCTTACTGTACATTGATATGAGTACTGTAAACTTTTTACGTGGCCATTAATAGATCATCTTACGTCTCACATTGCCAGACCTAAAACTATAAATGAGTTCTCACTTATTTTGAAATATACTATAATCCCTGTGTGGAAATTGCCTAAGCTGAAATCGAAATCGAAATTACAACTTTGGTACTGCTTTACTTACACGTAAATGTTTACCAGTGGCGTGCCAGAGGGGGGCAGGGTTGCCCGGACGAGATGTTTGTCGGTACATTAACGGCCCGTCGGTATATTTTTCTTAACAGCTGTAACCCCCCCCCCGCCCCCCCACACCCCGTCCTCAGAATTGGAGGCGACTGTAAAAAAAATTGGGTCAACTGGCGAGCGTAGCGAGGTGGAACATTATTTTGTCGGTACTACAAAACACGTGTCGGTACATTCACACGTCTGTGCCCTCGTCAAACAAAATCGGATACGCCACTGATGTTACTACATCAAAAACGGAAAAAACTTTTTCATCTCGAACTTTGGAATTGAGCCATTTAGGTGACTATTGGTTGACTTTTTTACTTAATGGCCCAAACAATTATATTTCCAAAATCTCTCTGAGTCAGCCTTACTAGTGTCAATTTACTGTGTGTGTGTCAAATTTTAAACACGCAAGCTAATAGGCACATTTCTGCGCGAATATTTTTTTTGAACTTTAAATGTGTCAGAGGTTATCGGTCGTATTATTTTTTTTTTTCGTCTTTATTTAATTCAATGCTCACAAATTTCTCCGAACCTCTATATAATACTATTATTTTTGGTATATTGCACAGGGCTCCGATTTGACTCAGCAAAGAAATCATCGCAAAATCATCATTGGAACCTTAAACGGCAAAAATTTGGATTGAAAGGGCATGATGGAAGAAAGAATTCAGCGAGAATGTCTGGCGGTAGTGTAAGCGCAATATGAAAATCGCCAACGGGGAAATGTTTTCATCCGATTACTAATTAGATATGCTACGGCCAATGTAGTTTTCTCCGTTATAATGGAAAGCGTTCGAATCGACTGACAAATGTTTAATGTAAAAAAAACTAGATACTATCACAGCAAATATTGAAAATAGCAATTGGTGTTGGAGCTGTGTTTTCATTTCCACTTGTAGGATTTTCCCATCGGACGAATTTCGAAATGGCAAGCCCCGAACGAATTCATTGGTCATTCGTATCGACCCTAATTGCTTTCTCACCGAGCAAAGACAACGCGATCAATGACTTCTTAGACGTTTATTTGAAAGAAACGAGTACCTTCCGAAACACGACGTGACAAAGAAAATCAAGACAGGCTTGAATCTCTTGTTTAAGGCAGGAGTTAAGTAGACACAACAGCTCATCAACTTTCAAGAATAATCGTCCTACTAGCAGCCTCTACTGACATCCAGCAACGCGTTCAGCAAGAAATAGATGAAGTGGTAGGCAGAAATCGACTACCTAGATTGTCAGATAAAGATAAGCTTCCTTACACTCAGGCCACAATTTGGGAGCTCATGCGTAGATCGTGGCATTCTTCAGGGACTCCACATTCTGCAAGTCAAGAAACAAGTGTACGAGGTTATACCATTCCAGAGGGCGCGACCATCATACCTCTTAACAGTTCTATACGTGATGACGAACGTCTATGGCCTGATTCTGACACCACAAGGCCTGAACGATTTCTGGATGAACATGGAAACTTCCAGGAACCCAATGCAGTGATTATCTTTGGCACTGGTAAGATTAATTTTTATATTCGTGAAATAGCCCAGGGTTTGACATAGGTTACATGCAGGATAAACATTCTAACATATGGTAAGCAAAAAATCTTATCCGAGCGAATCAACTACCGTTATGTTATTTTAATTTCATTATTTTAATTGCATCACTTGCGTCACAGAGTGAAGCGTCAAATATGAAGGTAACGTTTAAAGGTGCAACACGAGATTTCAAATGTTAATATTCTGATTTCTGCACTGATGCAACGCTTTCTATCAAAAACATTCCCATGTGAAAGGATTAAGCTGAAAATTATTCTTTGGAAAAATAAAAAATGTGAAATTTCTATTTCCTATTAGAGCAAATAAGAAAGTCAGCCAATGTTTTATATTGAAATATAAAGCATATAAAAATAAACTTTTGTTTTTACTTTGAAGACATTTCTGTAACCAAATAAAAGGTAAGAAATATATTGAGTGTCTAACCTATATGAAACATATACATACCGGGTGTTTAAAAAAAAAGAGAACCCTCAAAGTGCCCACTATTTCACGAATAGAAAAAAGTAAACCATACAAATTAATGCATATCTGAAAAGTGCATTTCGTTAGGTTTCCAACAGAATTCCAACACCGAAATTTTTTTTTTTCAAAAGGACACATATTGACCGAGTTATGGCCAATCGAAAATTTGTACCACATTTTCATTTCATCCACGGATTCTTGTTGTTTTAGCTGTCTTTAAACAACTTCCAAGCACATTCTTTTGTTTATGGCTTCTTTTGTTGTTGTGACAAAGGTCAGTTCTGATTTGAAAAGGTTAGTTTCACTTATTAGAAACTATAAGCAATCACTGAAGGATCAAGGTGCTGGGCCTCTCTTGGTTGAGAATTTACACAAACACAATTAAGATTTTGTTTTATAAAACGATTCGTCATGAAATATGAAGTGGACTACTTACCAATTTCAAATCGTTTCTATCAAATATATATGAGCACATGTGTTTTGGAAAGTGAACATTGCAAGGGTTCCGCGCTTCGTGCCTACACCCACCCCCAGGCCGCTTCATATATGAACTCTCCATGAACACTTTATCTATTATTATTTAAAGCAAAACTCAAACCATCAGCTATATTTTACTTGTTAAAAACCGTTTATCATACCTCTATCATTAAAAAGTAAAAGAATTACAAATTCGTATTTGTTTCTATCAAATGTTCTTGAGAAAATGTGTTTTGGAAAGTGAACACTGCAAGGGTTCCGCGCTTTGCGCGGGAACCGCACCCACCCCCTGGGCCGTCTCCATAAACACTCTACATATGAATATTTCAAACAAAAAACATCTATTAAAGGTCCATGGTCCGATCGCTAATAGCCTCGTCCCCAGGGACCCCATATTTTACCGGAAGTGGTCGATTTTTTTTATATCAGAAGGAAAGCTACTATATTTTCTCATTTCCCCTTTGAACTCTTAGAGCTAAAGGTGTTTGGTTTGGATGTTTATGGGAAAAATGTCCTCCATTTTGGTCGACCAATATTCATTTTACACAATCTCTATGGGGCTTATAAAATCAAAACGGATGAAATACCGGCGCGAAACTTACAGATGGGGTTTGGGGTTTTTGGGTGAAGGCCCTTCTATCAAGATGGAAAACTTTATCTACTTAAATCGGACCATTCCTTTAAGTTGCATCAACCATTATAGGCCTACATGCAGCTCCCACACCCCCGCGCGCGCAATGGCCACTTCGCAGCTTAACTTCAAGCCTTCTACCTCCCCCCCCCCCCGGTTCTGGAAACGAATGTGGTGTATAAGGGGGCCCGTAACTCAAGGTCTCCCCTCGGCCGTCAAGTTTCTTTGGCGGCCCAGAGACACTGCACCCTAAATCTCATAGCTGAAAATAGGCCCATTTTGGTCGACTAATGTTGATTTACACAATACTCTATGGGGTTATAAAATCTCAAAAGGATTGAAATATCGGCGCGAAAACTTTACAGATGGGGAATTTGGGATTTGAGGCCCTTTATCAAGATGAAACTTTATATACTAAATCGGACATTCCTCCTCTTTAAGTTGCATCAACATTATAGGCCTACATGCAGCTCCCACACCCCCGCGCCGCGCATGGCCACTTCGCAGCTTTAACTTCAACCCCCCCCCGGTTCTGGAAAACGAAGTTGGTAAAAGGGGGCCCGTAACTCCAAGGTCCCCCCTCGGCCCGCAATTTCTCTTGGCGGCCCAGTACACCCGCAACCCTAAATCTCATGAGCGAAAATATGCCCCATTTTGGTCGACCAATATTCATTTTACACAATACTCTATGGGGCTTATAAAATCAAAACGGAAAAAAAAAAAAAAAAAAAAAAAAAAAAAAAAAAAAAAAAAAAAAAAAAAAAAAAAAAAAAATTTTTTTTTTTTTTTTTTGCTTTTACCGTGGATCCGGATGAATGGATTCCACCCTATAGTACCCTTGCAGCTGAATTTCATTAGCGCCAAATGATGTCATGGCAAAAGCAGAATAGTACTGGCGAAGGCGTTTACGAATATCGTTATTATCTGAAGTAGATGAAGTGAGAAATATGTGTAATTGCTCCGGTTGATTTGGTAAAGGGGCCAAGCTGACTTTGTCACCTGCACAACACATCCCTGTCATTTCCCCTTTGAATTTTAGTGTACCACAGTTTCCGCATTGAAAAGTCATGCTACCAATATCTATAAGATTCTTTAAAGACGCTATCAGTGATTTGCTAAATCAGCAAATCGAAAAAATCATCAAAAATCAGATTTTTGCATGTATGAACAAGTACAGGTATCCTAACATACCCTGCAAATGATAAGACCAGAAGCAACCTAATAAGGACAGGATCGGAGATTTTAGTCATTATTGTCCGAACGGACACTTACTACAACACGTAATTGAATGGAGAATCGTATCTTGGAACACTGCCGTTTTCTTCCTTTTCTGTCAATTCTACAGCTGGAAAAGGTAACTTATGAGAATTCTACAGACTTATCCTTCACTTTGAAGCAATTCCTGCAAATTTCAAATATTTTTCAAATCGCTGATAGTGTCTTTAAGTTCCTTGGATTGTAGTGTAATGCGAGGGGCTGCTGGTGGACCTCATGAAGAGATGATCCAGCTGAGGAAACCCCTTCGGATGTTATCTATAAAATTAATCAAAAAAATATATAATATTTCGTGCCGTCACCTTTGGTTCTAAAATATTTTTGCGGCCAAAAAGAATCATTTTCTTGGATACAGAACCGAAGAAAATGGAAATGGTTCTTTGTAGAACCCTAAAACTCTAAGCTAGGAACACTCAAAGGCCCCATGTTAACAAAGAATCCTTCTACTTGAAGGTAGGTCTATGAGAATCTTTCTTTTATTATATGGATTCAAGATCTTTTGTTTTCTGTTCGCTGGCCTAATGCATAAACATAGAACAGGGGTGAGCATGGGCCACTCAGCCTGTTGCTATTACTTCAGAAGGTCTGCCAAGTTTGGTTTTTCACTTTCAAGTGTTCAATAACACCACAAGGAATAACTTCCAACTTGTTGTCTAATTTTCAGTCTTTTTTTTAACTGGTGAGGGCGCTTTTTAAAAATGGCCGCCAAATGACCTTTTTTTCAAAGAATTTCTTAAAGGAAATGACTATATCATGTTATCATAATTTTTTTGGTGCTAAAAGTGGTCTTTTGTTATTATCTACAACACTAGGAATGCTTAATGCATAAATATTAACAATATACTTAACCCTCGTCCAACCAAGGGGGGTGGTTACCACCCCCACCCCACGGATGATTCCCTGTCGCACAAAAATGCAAACGGATATGATATAAGGGCTTTATGTAATTGTAAGTTCATCCTTTGCCGGCCATTTAGCAAAAAAAAGGGAGGTGCCACCTTCAGGGGGGTAGGGTGTCCCGCCCACAAAGTAGGAAGGTAGGGGGGTCCACCTTGCCTATATTTACAGTGTTAAAATGCCCCCAAATGGTATTATGTGGTTACTAATCATGCTACTGTAAGCAATACTGACAATATTTTGTATTTTTTCTTAATTTTTAGAGTAATAACATGTGTATACCTTTGGCAACCATCATTGCCAAATAAATACCAATTTGGTTTGAATAATAAGATAGGCGAAAACCCTTGATTTTGGAGATTTTTAGATTACGAACATCTAACTTTGCAGTCACAAGAACTCTCGTATGACGTCACTATGACGTCATGTTGTTAAAACTTGATATGTTGTATTCATTTGAAGAAAGGACCATACGTAGCTACATACTAATACCAAACAAGCTGGTGTGTTGCCCCCTTAATTAATATCCTTTGATGTGAATGTAGTAGAAAAAATCCTTGGGGGGCGCGGGTTTATTTGGTTTTAAGGGCCACTTAATTTGTTTAAGGGGTCATAAACTCTTAAAATACATGATTTGTGAAGCCTTAAAAGATAAAAGAAGCCTTAGAAAATGTCCCCAAGCGAAGGGTAGTTTTTTTCAACATTCTTCATAAAGGCGAAATGGCGCCCCATTACTAAACCTCGCCGCGTAAATATACATTCGACCCATGTCTTTCCACATGAAAACCTTACGGCCACCATCCCAACAAACTATGCCAGGAGTGGGTGGAGCGCAACACTGGACTTGAAGGACGCATACAACACGTGGCAATCCATCCGTCAGACAGAAAATGAGAGCCTGTTTAAGAGCCGGTGCTTCATGGCTAAACTCTGGCTCCAAGGATAGTCAAGGTGAATGCCGAAGCTCTGCAGTGACCCCCCAAAATTTTGAAATGTTCATCTATGTTTCCCTCGACGACATGTGATCACTGACCTCCCCAGAGGCCACTTCGCTTTCACCCAAATCTGGAAGACTTGCAGCCTTGTCAGCTCCCATGGGATATCATCAATTGGGAGGAGTCAGCCCTCAAACCATCCCAGACCCTGCAGTTCCTGGTTCTTGGTTATAGAAATTCGATGTGTTCCGACAGCAGAGAGAACAACAGCCGTCGTCCTCTGTGTACGGGACCTCCTCGCAGGACAGACGGATCCAGCCAAACCGTGGTTACGGCTTCCCTGGCTTATCGCCAGCCTCACAGCAGTCCTTCCCCACTGCCCTACGTACGAGATAACATATCAGCTTCACATTATATCAAGAAGCCCAAGAGAGACGCAGGGGAGTCGGAGGGGACAGACGTCTCTCCAAAGTCCACCACGCCCTCAGATGGCGGATGCAGACTCACAACATTCACCATGGGCGGCCGGTTTCCCGCTTCATGTTCACCATAGACGTGTCCAAGACGGGCCTGAGAAGCCCACTGTGAAGATAGCGATTGGCAGTGTATTAGACTCCAGCCATTTCGAAGCATCCGCCAAATTATGGAGCTGTGGGCGATCCGCTGCATTACGGCGCCTACTCCCAAGGTCAAGACCAGGCGATTCGCCCATACGCTTGCAACAACCTCATGTAGTGACTTACAAATCAAGCAGGGCTGGGTACCCGCATCAGCCTGACTCTATGTCAACAGACAATCAAGACTGCTGATATGGTTCCAGCGCCACAGGATCGAGCTCCAGGCAGTCATCTCTCGGGAGCAGGCAACATTCTAGCGGGTTCCCTGTCGAGAAGAGGACACAAACCATCCATTGCCCCGACCAAGGTCAGAGGGCTTGCGGTAGAATGGCACCTCAAACCAACAGTGTGCAAGGTGATCTTCAACAGACTCCGCGGCCTTTAATCGACCTTTTTGCAGCGGGCGGGAACAACTGCCCCGACAGTACTGTTCCTGGGGGAGCGGACCCTATGGGTTCGCCATGGACGCAATGATGGATCCAGCTTCGGCATATGCATCCCCCGATAGCGATGATACCCAGGGTGCTGGAGAAGCGCTCGAGATCCAGCGGGTGCAACATGCTTCTAATTAGCACACACTGGCCCAGACAGATGTGATTCCAGAAAGTACTTCCTCTCACGGTGGCAGAACCGTTTTACCTCCCAGGCAGACGGCTCCAGCCAAACTGTGGTTACGACTTCTTGGCCTTATTGCCAGCCTCACAACAGTCCTTCCCCAATGCCTCTAAGTACGGGATACATACAGCTTAACGTTCTATCCATGTTCAGTCCCAAGAGAGAAAGGATGTCGAAGGGTATGGACGTCTCTCCAAAGATCCACCATGCCCTCAGATGGTGGATGCAGCCTAGGGGGAGGGATTATGGGGATCGTGCAAATGGTCTATTGAGAATTTGATATTATGTTTAAAACAACTGAATACGGGTTAATCAATAAGGTCCACATTGAAAACCAGACTTAATCAATTTTCTGAAGCACTTTATATACATGACTATTTTATTTTTATAGCTTTTTTACCATTTGACGGCCATTTTGAAAAAGCGCCCTTAATCGATAAAAATCGTCACTGAGAAATCAACTCCTTATGGGTTCAATAACAAGGTCCATGTAAAATATCAGACTTGGCAAAACTTCTGAAGTAGTTGACATGTGCCCACTGACTAAAATCATTTACTAACAATATAACATGTTTGAGAGCTATGGCTAAAACTGATTTAAAAAAAAGTCGAGAAAATAAAAAGGGTTGATTATTCCTGGCAAATACGGCCAGCCCAATACTTTATTCGTTGTTGGTTTTTTTCAGAGTTTTTTTGTTGATTTAAATCTGACAATGATGCCTCACGGGCTGGACGAAAATGAATGGTGGGTTTTAGACTACCCACCCATGCATCTAATAGAGTTGCGTCACAGATACATATCTTTAGAGTATCATGAGCTTGAAATAATTGCAGCTAAGTATATTGCCCATATTAAGAAGATAGACAAAATATTGTGAAGTGTTTGTAGAATGTATGCTCTCATCTACAGATTTTGATGGCTCTTTGAAATGTATCATCATTTCCTCTATCAAGACTATCATATCATTAACCACAAACATAAACATTTACTCTTTTTCCCGGGTGTCTTTTTTTTTCCAACAGGCGATGTACGCGCGTACATTGATTAGGGTGTCAAAAACAGCACAATTTAGGAAAAAAAAAAGGGTATGTTTTTTTCGTAACCCCGAAATTGTGATGTACGCGAGATCAAAATCATCAAAAATATTGTAATTTGGAATTAAAGCAACATGAACAAAGCCAGATAATAAGGGTATAATCAACACAATGCATTGCTTACTTGTTTAAGGTAGCAAAAACTGACCAAAAGACTTGCTTATGGTAGCAAAACAGACAAAATGCTTGTTTTATAGGGTATATTTTTTAATCGATGGAAATACTTGTTTAGGGTGCATTTCGGAAGTCCATATTCACGCATCATATCCACCTTTGAATACAACTGGCCCCCCGGGCTCTTTTTCTTCGTTCGTAAACTAACATAGGTTTGTCATATTTTTTGCAGGTCGACGTAAGTGTGCTGGGGAAATTTTGGCTAAAATGGAGATTTTTCTGTTCGTCGCCAATTTGATGCATCAGTTTACTCTACAACTACCTCCAGGTGCTGAACCGCCCATATCTCAGTGGAAGAGTTTTGAGAATTGGCTGTGTGATTCGTACGAGCTTCTAGCATTTCCACGGGACGACTAATGAACAGTGGCGGATTTAAGAGTCAGCAGTGTCAGCAGCTGCTGAGAGGGCCCCACTAACATATTGCTCTCAGGGCCCCTCAGACACCCATAGTCGCACTAAAGTGTGACATTACGTCGCTTTGCGACGCTAAAAGGGCCGCCGCCTTAAGCTGCTCACAGGGCCCTTTTCCTTAAATCCGCCACTGCAAAATGAAAATGAATCACAAGTGGCTTTCATTTCATTTTATTCAGTACTCATCGTTAGATACAACAAATATTGCACACATGACATTAAAAGAAAAGGCATATAAAAACATTGTAAAACATCAGCAGAATGGAGGATTGATATACGACCAGAAATTGAGTACTAGGATAACCCAAAAAGCCTTTGTATAATAATAATAAAAAAAGCTTAATTCCATTGGGGTTCTTATGCAGTTAGATACATTTAGGAGAAAAAAATATATAAATAATTTACAATTTATAAAATATAAATTATAATATAACATAATAAAAAAAGTATCTGCAAACTATGCACCACCTATTTGCAGAGATCATTGAGCATCAGCACCACAACAAAGCACTTTCACTCACGCTTACTCTTAATAGAATACACTTGCTCGCTTGCTCGTTCACTAATCACTCACTCACTCAATCACTCACTTCCTCACCTCTCACTCAATCACTCACTCAGCACTCTCACACCACACCACCTCTCTCACTCACTCACTCATCTCTCACTCACTCACTCACCATCAACTCACTCACTCACTCACCAACTCACTCACTCAATCAATCATCATCCACACTCCAGCCATCAATTAATCAATCACACTGCATGCATATGGTTATGACACCTACCCACACAACACTGCAAAATATAGGATGCCCCCACAAACATTACCTAAAAGAAAACACTAAAACTGAAAAATTTTAAAAATTATAAAAACACATGTTATGATGCTCGGCCCAAAGAACTTAATGTGACCTTGAGCAAGAGTCCACACAAAATATTTGATGGTCTTCTAGGCAAGATTGACCTACAGAATCTAAATATGGGAGATGCCCACTTTGGATCCTGAGGCTTTGAGATAGGGTAGGGGGTAAATTAACAGGGGTAAAATTTGTAAAATGTAACATTTTGTATAATGGGGTTAAAAGGTGTATAGTCCTGTTTTCATCTGGTCTATGGATTAAAAAAAGGTATAGTTTGCTTATCAGGACATTTACTTAACACATCTCGAGTCTAAAAAAATGGTTTCAAGGTCATCCTGGGGGTAACAATTTTAGAATGCACAAGATTTCTTTTCAAATCGGGGCCAAAATTCTTCACTTTTGCTGTTTGATATAATGTCAAATAGAGGTTACACACTATGTTGGACATTTGTGGTATAAATAAGGGGGAAATAGGAGAAGGGTTCCACAGGGTCTATGGGGTTAATCATTTTAGTCTCTGATAGATACCTTCTTCGCAATGATGGAATTGAGGTAAATGTTTATTGCTGTTTTAACATTCCCATAACAATTTGAACAATTGAAACAAATCGGATCGTGGTAACTATTAATCCCATGATGACTGAACAAAATTTTGGTTGTAGTTTTAACACAAAAAGGTTGCAGGTATATCAAGCTAGACCTTGTTTAACCTTAGGGACACAGATAATAAACACTTCTCCCTATTACAATTTCAAATCCAACATTGAAACGTTACACATTTTACCCTTTGAAATTACCCCTTCCCTATCTCACAATGCTCAATGATGCCAAGGTGGCATAATCCAGATTTGGAATCAGCAGGGTTGCCAAGAAACCATCAAAACAATTTGTGTGGACGCTTGCGCAAGTCATATGGTCGAGCACCGGAACTGACTCTACATTGACAAATCCTGCAAGAAACCCTGTTTTCCATACACAAAAGGATCTTGTTCAACATCTTGCCTTATTGAAAAGGGTGTGACACTACTGTAAACAACCTCAAAAATCATTTACTGATTCATTACTGGGTAGACGTTTCATATAGAAGTCCCATTGATGCAAATGAGGTATTGCCATTCATTCCGTCAAGCACTACTGCACAACGTCATACAGCGCATGACGGAATCAATTGTAATACCTCATTTGCATCAATGGGACTTCTATATGACTAATACTGTTCCAGTGATGTATAGCAGTATTGAAAAAAAGTAAAACCTGCATTGCCCCTGGTTCTTGGAGTCCGGGGGGGGGGGGGCAGTTGTATTCAAAGGTGGATATGATGCGTGAACGTGGACTTCCGAAATGCACCCTAAATAAGTATTTCCACCGACTAAAAACATACCCTAAACAAGCATTTTTGTCTGTTTTGCTACCATAAACAAGTCTTTTTGTCAGTTTTTGCTACCTAAAACAAGTAAGCAATGCATTGTGTTGATAATATATCCTTATTATCTGGCTTTGCTCATGTTGCTTTACTTTCAAATTTCAATATTTTGATGATTTTGATCTCGCGTACATCACAATTTCGGGGTTACGAAAAAAACATACCCTTTTTTTCCATATTTTGCTATTTTGACACCCTAATCAATGTACGCGCGTACATCGCCTGTTGGAAAAAAGACACCCTTTTTACGCGTTTTCTTGTTCACGCATCATATCCACATTTGAATACAAGTGGCCCCCGGGCTTGGAGTAACAAAATTGTAAATGCTATTCAGAGTATCAATGCTGAACACAAGTTTCTTGCGATTTCTTTTTCATTGAGAAAACTGACCTGTCTGTACAGGATTTCAAGCACCAGCTTTTTTTAAAGATATTAGTAGAAAATAAATCCCCAGAAAGGATTTCGTTATCACCTAAACACTTTATTGAATTGGCAGTCTTGATTGGCTCTCCATTGCAGACAACAGAAAACGAGTTGTTTTTCTTCAGCGGTCTTTTGGTACCAAATAAATTGCTTCAGTCTTGCTAAGATGGAGAGACAGCTTGTTATCAACCATCCATTGTCTACAGGAAGCCAATTCCTGACCCAACCTATCAGCAATGTATTGAGGGTTCTTACCAGCCACAAGCAAGGCACTATCATCAGCATAGAGTACCAATTTGAAGTTGATTTTGAAACCACAGTGAGAATACTGACGGGTCTGTAATTGCCAACGTCAGAGCTATCGTTTTTCTTAAACAATGGTGTGACACGAGCGATTTTGAAATCATCAGGCACAGATCCGGTGTTATTGATAAAATAATGATTATGTTTTAATTGATCTTTCAAACTTATCTCTCAGAAATAGTGTAGTCTCTAATTTGCATAATTTATGAAAAATGTTCCTGCAAGGCCTATACACAAGTTTTCTGGAGTTCTGTAAGGTGTATAATGATGTAACTTGAAGGAAGGAAGCGGGCTGAAGAGTTCTCAACCTGATTAGATTTTGGGCATATTTCGGGCAAATTGAGTATGCAATGAGCTAATAAATATGCAAAAATCAGCGTAATTGCTATATTTTTCAAACGGTACATCGGATACTCAAAATTCCTGCGCTGCATGAAAGAATATCATAGGGCGCATCTTTTTTGCAATATGAAAGTATGTGGTATATGCGGCGTATGTATGCAAATCAGCTAAGTAGACACTGCATATTGCTGTATCTCTGCAACGGTAGTCGGATATTGCAAAATTCCGTTCGCTACATGAGGACTACTATGCCAGGGGTGGGTGTTGCGGGTGGTGGTGAGGGGGGGGGTGGGGGGGGGGGGGGGGTGGGTGTTGCGGAGTGTTGGGGAGGGGGTCGGGTGTGCAGGGGGTGTTGTGTTGCAGGGTGTTGGGGGATGTGTGTTGGCAGGGTTGGTTGGGGAGAGGGCGGAGGGGGGAGGGTGTGGGGAGGGGAATGGAAGCCCGTGGTGGGCAGGGCGGAGGGGGTTGAGGGGGTGGGTTGGGGGGATGTGGGAGGGGGTTAGGGGGCGTGGGGAGGGGAGTGCGTGGGGGGGGGAAGGGAGTGGATGTCGCCTCGAGGGGCTGTTGGTGAGGAATGGGAGGCGTTGTTGTGTTACAGGGGATTGGGGTGGGGGGTTGGGGGGTTAGGGGGTGTGAGGGGTGTTAAGAGGGGTGGGGTGTTGCAGGGGGTGGGGTGTTGCAGAGTGTTGAGGGTGGAGCGGTTGGGGTTTGGGGGATGGGGTGGGGGGTCGGGTGTTGGGACGTGAGTTGTGGGCTGGTGGGAACGAGGATGGGTGTGCAGGGTGTTAGGAGGGGGTGGAGTTTTGCTGGTGTTGGGTAGGGGCGGGGGGTTTTTTTTGCGTGGTATTGGGGAGGGGGTGTTGTCGTTTGCAGTTACCTCATGTTGGTGATCGCCGGACATTGGCGGGGAAATCTTTTCTGCATCGCGTCCGATCTAAATACGAGTTCGCCTTGTTTCCATTGTTATGAATATTTGGAACGTGTCAAACACGTTGGTGTACAAATGAATAAATGGATCCCTATATGATATCGTTTGCGATGTTCCCACCCTATTTACCAATGGTGACATTGCTATGTTATTCTATGCCTATTTCTAAGACAATTCACAAAGTTGTTTCTATTGCAATATTGGTGGGTTAAGCATTATTTGGGTTAAGCAGTTATTTTACGTTCATTTTATTAAAGGGGGGGGGGGGGGCTCTAATATTACACTTTGGAAATACAGAGAAGCCTCTGAAGTGAACTGTGGATATCAGTCATACAGACAGCAACTAACCTGATACACTGCATACAAAATGAACCTGTTGTTTAAACAGCTGTTGACCCCACTGCACATTGTCTTGTTTATTTTATAACATTTTGGAAGCAAGTGGCGGACAAATTTTGACAACTGATATAAGTAGGGACATGAAAGGTGTATTGGCTTGCTGCAACAAAAATCAGAAAAATTCCATTGCGCGGGAATTTGCCATATAGGCTACAAAGTTCATGATTGGTATGTTATAGCGTCCTCTATCGCCCTTCTCCATAGAAAGACTTGTGTGTTGTGTAAAAAACTAGATTTTGAAGAAAGAAGAAAGAAAAAATCTTTTGTCCGCAATGAATTGCAAATTTCATAAAAATTACACAGGACTTAGTTTAATCTAAATTCGTTGTCAAAAAACGTGTCGTCGTTGAATATTTTTGTTTTATCGGCCTATCTGGGTGATCAATATTAAGGATGCGACTTGCAAAAGCTGTGTTGAAGACAGTCCAACTGTACTAAAACGTAAAGAATGCTGATAATGTTATGATGTAAACAAACGGGGACTGAAAACAGTTGTTGTGAGATGTAATGATATGTAAACTCTTAATGAAAGTTATGTATAGGAAGTAATGGCATTATTTTACTCAGAGTATGTTTTAAAAGGCTCACTTAGATACAGAAATGTATAAATTTTAAATAAAGTTGAAAAAACATACAATTCAAATCAATGATCAATGTGTAACTAGAGATTGCGCAGCGAAAACTCTTCATCATTAGAGATGAGGAAAACAAAACTGCCCCCGATTTCACGCCGTGAAAAATGTATCAGCGGAAAAGGACTATGGACTCGCGAATTGAAGGAGATGTCAAATAAATAAGGAATTAAAAACTATGATGACAGGAAAAGTTTTGATGGAAATTGTTTATGCTTGTTTCAGGAGTGATTCTGCTGTGATTATCATATTGGTTTGTGGAAAAATTTTACATTGTGGAACTTGCCAGAGCGTTTTTGGGCGGAGGGAACTGAGCCTGCTTCTCAGAGTTAAAGTATATACTTAAATCCTGATTTGTGAAAAGATGAGGTGACATCCAATGTTTAAAAACGCAACTTAGCAGCTGGCCTACTGACGTGATCGAGGTGCGAAGGACATCACATACAGCTAAAGCACTATTCAATGGGCTATTTATACTGATTGAGCGCGAAATTTAAAAGCACAAGCCCTACAGGTGCGCACGCATACCGCCGAGCAGCGCTTTGTTTCATGCCCGGCGGTGACGTCACATGTCACCTCATCTATAGACTTGCCAATGGGTATTTCATGATGGAATGATAAGTACACATCAATTGTTTTGGCAACCGGGCTTTTCAAATCTGAAATCATAGCATGCAGTTGTGCTAAATACCAGTTTTCTGTCTTGTGTCAGGGCAGGGGGGTAGGACACGATCTGCTCGATTTGGGCATTGGGGATTTCCATGCCAAAGAAAGATGATGCTCCGTGGACAAGTCTGTTTTGCTGATTGTTCAGTGGACCATATCTTGAGAACCACTCAACCAAATTGAACAATTTTTTCAGGCAAGTTGCCCAATTACCCATTCTTTATGATAAAATAAAATCCACAGATATCAAATTTAAAAAAGTATAAAAAATATCACTTTCATTGTGGGTAAAGTTTTTATTGGGTCACCCTGTTCCCTGTATATCACTTGGCTTCGAAAAACATAACGTAGACTTTTAATTGTTATTATTTAAATATTATTTTTGTTACAAAAGTAACAAAATAAAAAAATAATATTAATTATAAAAAAACAAAGGCTATAAATACAACAATAAAAGTTACATTATAGTTGATTCAACCCATCGTGTCACCTCTAGTACTTTTCCGAAGGTATGGGCATTGAATGAGGGGCATGTGCAGTGGTTGGAAATTAAAATTCCACGCTAAATCTATTGGAACATAGAATCCGATACCAGAGAAAAATCAATTCTATGCTTGAATAAAAACATTCAAGTCAACGTAAGCGCATTTATAGCTGCATTCAATCTCAAAACATTCTAAATTAATCGCATTTGCTTCAGTGGTATTCAATCTAACAGGTCAGTTGAATGTTACTGACTTTTGTTTTGTTACTTGTGTTATAGAACACAAAAGTCTTTGCACTATCTATGTGAAAATGAAGCCAACAAGAAAGACCAGATATCTTAACTTAGTTCGTTCATGAAACAGGTGATCCAGGCCACATGTTTTCTTCTCTCCCAACTAATAGTCCGGTGCTCGAGCCATATATGACTTTGCGCAGGCGTCCACACAAATTGTTCGATGGTTTTAGTCAACATTGACCTTGCTGATTCCAAATCTGGATGATGCACTTTGGATCATTGAGCATTGTGAGATAGGGAAGGGGTAATTTAACGGGGTTAAAATGTGTATTGTAACATGTTTCATGTGGATTTGAAATATGTATTAGAAGTGTTTATCTTGTCCTAGGTTAAAAAAAAGGTCTAGTTTGCTATACCTGAACCTTTTGTGGTTTACCAATACCAGACCAAAATTTGTTCACGGTCATCATGGGCTTAAATATTTACAACGATACGATTTGTTTTCAACTTTGGTTCAAATTGTCGATGGAAGTTAAAACAGAAAATAAAATTTACCTCATGTTCAAATCATGCTAAGGTATCTAAACCAGAGACTATAAAATTGATTGACATCCCATAGACCCTGTTGACCTTCTCCATTATTTCCCCCTATTTATACCACACATGTCCAACAAAGTGTGTAACCTAATTGAATAATATCAAACAGAATGAAGAATTTGAGCCATTGGAAAAAGAATATGTGCATTCTAAATTGTTTACCCAGGATGACTTGAACCATTTTAGACTGATGTGTTAAAGGTAATGCTAGCTATAGCAAACTATACTTTTTTAATCCATAGGACCAGATGAAACATGCCTATACACCTTTTAACCATTATGAAGCATTTACAAATCTTACCCTGGTTAATTACCCCCTACCCTATCTCACAAATGCTCAAGGATGCCAAAGTGATGGCCGCATCAGATAAGATTATGTAGGTCAATCTTGCCTAGACAACCATTCAAAATATTTGTGTGGACTCTTGCGCAGGTCAAATGCAAGTTCTGGGCCGAGACCAGAATTAATCGAGCTGTCCAAAACTTTTCCGATGGGTGACACGATGGGTTTGAATCTACTATAAATGTGTAATTGATAATTTATTTGAACGCCAAGCGAATGAAATATAATGTGGGGGTGGTTCGGAAAGAAGCTTCCAGCAAAAGTCTAGTAGGTTAAAATCACGGGGTTCAGATACATGAAGTAGATGCGGAGTGTGTTTACCCCACTGTTTAGTTTAGTTCCTCAATGTCGCTGAATCAAAAAAGAGTGTTAGTCTTACCATGTGTACCATGAATGAGTCCCACAAGGTAACTGTTTTCAGGCCAATTCATTACACGGTTCTTCTCTTCGTATCCAAACACAGTTGGCTCTCAAGAGGTGGGTACAATGTATGACTGCTTCGCTTGAATTCTGCAAGGTCTGTCTGTGCATGCTTGCTCCAACATTGGGAGACCAAGGAGAAGTTCCGTTGTCTGTGGTGCTGTCACACAATCACGGGAGTGTCCTGATCTGCTTTCCAGGTAGCCCCCCTCTGCAAGGCAACCTTAGATCGGCCGATTCTGGTCTTCAATCTGTTGAGACATCGCCATTAAGCCAGGAGGGAGTCAGGCTCCAGGTGGAAGATGCTCCACCAGGTTCAATACCCATAGATGTTACTTAGTTGAGAGCAAGTCTTTATTTCACCAAGGCGACTCTCTTAAAACTCATTAGAGCAATTTTGCAATGGCGCTGGACTTTACTGGTAAGGAACTCTCTGGATTTAAGGCGGTTGTTAGCAGCTGGTCTCTGTCCGGCCATAGATACTTGGCAGCACACTCTTGCATTGCTCGCTGCACTACGAGGATGCCTGGTGGAGTAATCCCTGCTAGGACGTATAAGTTTTCCGTGGAGTTGGGCGAAGACGTCCTGTGTGTGTAAGCCGGCAGGATCAAGCCATACAGAGCAAGCATAATCTTGAACAGGGCAAATGCCGAGCACAGGACAAGTACCGTCGATCGTAGGTATGTGGGCGAGCACCCCATCTTGGGCCAGGGAGTTTTGTTTAGGATGTTATTGCGTGAACATCTTGACTCTTGTATTCTAATAATAATAATAATAATTGCATTTTATATGGAGCTCACAAAGAACACAGCGCTTTGCAACACTGCAAAACTGGGAGTGTTAAATTTAACACCATGGTTGTTAATTTAAACACCATCTTGGGTAAATACGGGACCACCACACTGGTGTTAGATTTACACCATGTTTAGTGTTATATTGACACCAATTGTTGGTGTTACAAATGTATGAATAACAATGTTTGGTGTTAAAATTACACCAGCTATGGTGTTAATTCATGTTTTAGCACTGCCGGGGCAAATGAACGTGAGTGTAAGTTAACCACGCTCCGAGGCAATACGGGACAACTCCTATGGTGTTATTTAACCACCAAACTTTGGTGTTAACATTATTTATAATGTGGATATTTTAGTAGAAATTCTTTGATTTTGTTATTTTGTGCTTCTAGTTAGAATTGCTTGCCTCTAACAAATCATAAAACAGAACACCACAACATCCAAATTAAAATTTGCAGCACACGACTGGTGTTAATCCTGATTTGAAAAAACACACACAACCTAACACCCAACACGCCTTGAACAATAAACTGACACCGACTTGGTGTTACAATTTACACCCCAGTTTTGCAGTGAGATGAAGAGTCCGAATAATTAAGGCATACAATACAACAATAAAACTAACTGAAAATAGTGAGTTTTCGAGCATACGTTGTGAAAACAGGCACAGATCTGTCTTCTCCCTCTCACATTGATTGGGAGCCGATTCCAATGGCGTGGAGCAGCACCTGAAATAATGCATCTCCAGCCTTCTTATGGGAACGGGGCACGATAAGCATTGTGCGGAATCGGAAGAGGATCGCAGTCTGCTGTGTCTGTATTCCGACGTAGTGCTTTCACTCTGACATGCCAAGATTGATTAAGTATGAATGGGAGCAAGATCGTGAAAACTTTGAAAACAAATAACATCATTTTGTGAATAATTCGGTCCTTAACATAGCCATGATGGAGCGCAACAAAGGTCAGCAGAGGCACGTGCCCGACGCACACGCCACTAATCTACTAATAATAATAAATCAAGGTTGTTTTTAATCTCAAATCGTGTCCTATAGGCCAATTTGCTAAGACTTTACAACTTAATGATTAAGAAGAAACAAGGAGGCAGAGCTTAAACAGCGCCATATTGCACATTCAACACACTACACGAACACATCCGGATGGGTAGTGAAGCGTTCAGGTCATTTGCCCTTGCCAATGAATCATGGAGAACGTGGCATTCAGGTTTTAATCAAATTCTTTATACCAATCATCCCATGGAGTTCCCGAATTAAAAATCTATCAGTGGTCCCACTGAGATTCGATCCGAGGACCCTTTGCTCCAGAGCAGCTTGCTAACCACTAGACCACGCCACTTCCTAGATGGAAGTGGCGTGTTCTAGTGCTTTATTATTCTGCTACGCTGCAGGCGTTTAAGGTCACATTCGCGAGCACCATACTAAGGGATTGGCATAGTCCATGCGGGACAGGACAGTGCTCTGCCGCGTGCTGGCAAGCATCTTGGGTCAAAAAACGACGAATGTACCATAGATGTACCATGGTGGAAGTTAATAGTTTTACACAAGGCATTAATATGAGATGACATATTCAAACTAGGGTGGAGAGTTACACCAAGATTTGTAACAGACGACGAGGGTCTGATGATAGCATTATCAAGAATAAGCTGGATGTCAGGTAATCTGCTAAGGACCCTAGGGCTATCAATGACGAAGAGTTCACTTTTATCCTGATTGAGCTGCAACTTGTTTTGCATCAGCCAGTGGTTGATCTTAGTAATGCAAGCGGTAAGGTTAGCAAGAACCCGCTCACAGTCACCAGCGATGTTAGGGTTGAAATCAGAAAAAAGCTGCGTATCATCAGCATAAAAGTGAACTCCTTTGTTATGTTCACGAATGATGGTGCCAAGAGGTTGAGTGTGCATTATGAAGCCATGCAGACCAACTATCGAACCCTGAGGTAATGAATAATCAAGAACACGTTCATTTGAAAGAACATTTTTAATAGAAACTCTAGTGGTACGTTTTTAAAGATGTTTCAAACCATGACACAACAGTACCATTTAACCCAAAACAATTTTCCAGTCTATTCAAAAGGATGGAGTGATCGACAGTGTCGAATGCGACTGACATATCAAGAAGAACAAGGAGAACGGCTCTGTTGGTGTCTAAGTACTGAAGCACATCGTTCTTAACCTTCAAAAGGGCGGTCTCGGTACTGTGAAACTTCTTGTATAAAGATTGGTATATTTCACCAAGACAGAAGCGGTTCTCGTGGTTAACAACTTGACATGTGGCAGCCTTCTCAATAACTTTAGATAGGAACTTTATGTTGGCCACAGGCCTGTAATTTTTCAAGATATTGGAATCCAGAGAAGACTTTTTAGAATAGGTGTGATTCTAGATTGTTTGAGTAGTTCTGGGAATATACCCATAGACAATGAACAATTAACCATTTCGATCATTGGCAATAATACATGTAGGTTGTCTTTTATCAACCAGCAAGGTATTGTGTCAAGTGTACATGTCTTGTTGGGAAACCCTCTGATAATTTGTTCAACCTCAGCCTCTGTAAGCGGCTCAAATTCTGACATATAGACATGGAGCTAGGCACACAGTGATGTGGGTCTTATAAGAAAGAGCGCCGCCCAAGGTAACTCCTAGGTAGACATGATATGATTAACACAGTGCTCCAGGGGTGTTCTAAGCCAGGTTATTTTAAGCTGACGTTTGGCTTCACGGTTGCGTAGACGGAGAGCAAACACCTGTGTCTTGGTTGGATTTGCACGTAGTGGGGACTGTAGTGCACAGATCTCATGTGAGTGTGCAAATCTGGATAAAACTGTGAATTTTGGTACACAAGTACTTAATGCATTGATAATCAAAATATTGATGGAAGCGCTTGCCACACCCCTCTCATGGCCCCCAGCTTGGAGTTCAAGGTTACACAGGGGTACAAATTTAAAATGTTCCGATTGTGTTGAAAGCACACCATGATGTTTGTCTGGTTACAGGATTCCAAAAAGGTATAGTTTATACTACCTATGGCTTATAGTTTTGGAATTATGGGGTAAAAACTGTAAAAATGGTGAAAAGTCAATTTTGGTTTGTACAGGGGTCAAAAATGAAAAGTTGCTCCAATTTTTGTAAACCGTGGTTCAAGTTGTTGGTTCAGCTCATAGAATGAAATATAGGAATAGTTTTGACTATCTTAAGTGTTTGCTTATTAACCAAAATGGCGAATAAAGTCAACAGCTATTGGCAGCTATTGGATTCTATTGACCTGTGACCTATTTTGTTGGATAACGTGAAAACTAAGCATAACAGATAAGGCAAACCATTCTTTATTTCAATCCTTTATGCTAGGGAAACAATTTGCACCACATATTACCTGATACTGTGATTTAAGATACAGTCATACTTCTTGTATATTCTTTATATATAGTCCACTTATACATTGTTTCACATTTGCCAGAGTTTATTATTTTATCTTCCTTATATTCACCTTTTACCCAATGAGCTCTGCTCCGTGTCACTCCCTTTTCTTATATAATTTTTTTTTTTGGTGTGGACTACGTGATAAGATTTCACGTTTTCCATTTATTTAGCCTTAATTAAGCTCCGTGTCTGTATTTTGTTATAAGTGTATCTGTGTTATTTGTTATGACCGACTCTTTATATAATTTAATCTTTAAACCATTTGCCTTTGACAGCTGAATACATCATAATAAAGACTCCTTCGACGAAGCTGATGTTACCAATACCAACGATATCCCATGTAGATATTACACCACTGACAACATTCATACTCATGAACCTAATATTAGTAACTCTAACTTCTCATTATTCCATTCTAATATCAGGAGCCTCAGTACACATTCCAATGACATTGTTAATTTCTTATCTGTTTTGCATCAACACTTTGACATATATGGGTTTACTTCTGAAGATGACGCGTTATTAATTGATATTGGTGATTTTGCATATCTGAGAATAGCGTTTGTTTGTTTGTTATTTATTCGGCAAATCGACAAAAGAAAATTACAGATATACAAAACAAAATCAAATAAACCACTAGCTCATACGTACAACAGTCAATTAGCCAGGATAACCCATCTTACCAATATTGCCTTGAGCCATGAGTCGGCTGAATTTGCCAACTTATTTCCAATGGGGTCCGTGAAAATGACAGAGGCACCTGTGAGCGAGGACAACAATAAAGCAAAAAAGCAGAACTAGCAAAAATGATCATGGATTGAAAGGTGATTTTCACAACCCAACCATAAGACTGGAAAGAAGTTAGACAAATTCAGCCGACTCATGGCACAAGGCAATATTGGTAAGATGGAGTTTAACAAGCCGTTTGAACGTGGCCTTATCGCTTACACATTTGATATTGGAGGGCTAGTTATTCCAGTCAGTAATGCCATTATAAAAAGAAAGACTTAACAATCTGACCTTTAACCCTAGGGACTTGAAAGTTATATAAGCTAGATCTAGTTATTACAAGGTTTCCCAACATGGGGGTCGCGACCCCTTTGGGGGTCGCGGACCCTTAAAAAGGGGTCGCGAAGTTAATTTAAAAGAAAATGAAAGTGCTTGTCCAAAAGGCAGGAACAGAATTGATTAATAATGTAATATCATTTAACTATGTCAAGCAAGCCAAACTGATTTTGAAGTGTTTGAATCAATTGAATTTGTATTTGATTAGTAAAATTCCGCGCGCTTCGCGCGCAAATCAGTATAAATTGTCACTTACAGGACTGTTCAAAGATCAAAATTGAACTGGATTATAATGAAATTAGTCATGTCAAGCAAGCCAAACTGATTTTGCAGTGTTTGATTAATCAATTGAATTTGTATTTGATTAAAATTTCCGCGAGCAAATCAGTATAAGTTGTCACTTAAAGGACTGTTAACACGTTTGTAATGAAATTAGTGGTATTTTTGCACACTTCGTGCACACTTGTTTTAGGAATGGAGAGCACCATGCCCGTAAAAATGCCACAACCGAAAATTTTAATTAAGGATTCCCTTGCTTCCCTGTCATCAGTAGATTCAGACCTTCCGGTAGATATAGGCGACCTTGTTGCAAGCCCCTTCCCCAGGCTTGAAAAAATTGGCTTGCCACTGACGTACCTCTCCACAACATCTTCATTTTTTTCTTGACTGGTCAAATTTCTTTTTGAGAATATATTATTTTGAGCAATGGGGGTCGCCGCAAGCTAAGTGTCAAGAAATGGGGTCTCGGGATAAAAAGATTGAGAAACCCTAATCTAGTATGATAAAAATGTAAATCTCTAACTTTAGTAAAAAATTGATTGAGATATGAGGGTCCAACAGAGTTGAATATGTTAAACATATGGCTGAGTCGTAGTTGCCTAACTCTGTTTTGGAAATTCAAGAAATTCACTGAACCAAAGTGAGCTTGACTAATATGATCCCTGGGTGACATATGCAGTATAAAACGAAGCATTCTATTTTGAATGATTTGAAGCTTATGCTGACACTTCTTACTAATACCACAGTACCACGAGGTACAACAGTAGTCCAAATGGGATTGATGGATCTTTCCTAGGTACATGAGTAACAAAGGACAAGTGCCGTCGATCTTAGGGTATGTGGCGAGCAGCCTGTGCCTCTGTGCGAGGAGTTTGTTCAAGATGTTATTCGTGAACATACTTAACTTCTTCGTCTCTTGATGTGGGGTCTTTATAAGAAAAATGCGGTCCAAGGTAACATCCTAGTTTGACATGATGTGATTAACACAGTGCTTTCCAGGGTGTTCTACGCCAGGGTTATTTAAGAGCTGACGTCTGGCTTCACTGTTGCGTAGACGGACAGCACACACCTAGTCTTGGATTGATTTGCACTTGGTGGTTTTCCACTCATATAAGGATTGATCCAATCCAAAGATTTGAGGTCTTTTCGCCAACTGTGAAGTCTGCATCTTGTGAGCTCATTCCAAGATCGTCTTGCAATAGATAAAAAGACAGGTTCCGGCACTCCTAGTTTGGGGTTCCGTTGGATAGATGTTCACAGGAGGAGGATGCGAGCACGCCTTCTTAGGGTAGTCCATTCTTGCGCTTACGCCTCAGTTCTTCTTCGCTCCTGCTTGAACAAAATAACATCATGTTTGCAAGCAATCCTTTGACGAGCTCAGTCAGCGGATTCTTTGGTGCGTTCCCAATCTTATGGCGTAAGCTCTGTTGTAACATTGGTCATAGCTCCTGATAGATCGTACACGACTGCGGTTAACCAAAACCCGTCTCGAAACCATCCTTGATGTGTTGAGTTAGGTTGAAGTATTTGGCTATTTGTTGATTTGCCTGGCTGAAACCTGCTTGTTTCTTGTTATGATGGGTTGTCTATTACAGTGCGATGCGGTTGAGAGGGGATCTTGTAGGTATGGCTAAGGAGTGATATTGATGCCATAACATGTGCTTTCCTCCAGAATCTTTGGAGCCTGTGGGAAATAAGACCGCAATTGTAATCTCAAGAAGCCACTCCTTTGCTAATGGGCCCGAAGTTTTTAACCTCTCATTTGGAAATGTTGTCAAGGACTTACTGCTTTTCCTGGTTGAAGTTTTACGAATACAGATTTCCAGTTCGTCCATGTTTAAGCGGGTGAGTAAAACCAGGGTCACCACTATACCTCTTACGGTACTAGTTTGATCTTCTTGGACTTTTTGCTGCACTTGCCATTTAAAGCAATAACACAACATTTTTAATACCGCCCCAAGTTTTCAAAATTTGATATTTTGCACATTTAGTTGGTATTGCTAGGAAACTATACCGCGGACGAAGCAAAAAATGTGTATTTATCAATAAATAAGCGATTTTGTAATAGAATGGGATCCCAGATTGTACTTACGGCAGATCTGAAATGCTAAGTTTATGTCACAACGTCCATGATGAAATAATGCCACCTCAAGAACTACGCCTAACTTGACTTGGCTTGAAACCACTAAAAACAACTAATGGATGGCGGAGCCGTGCATGGCGCTCTTTCCTTTCCCTGCTATTCATACTGGAGGCGTGTTCCCAGCAGCCGTTGAAGTATTATCTGGAGATCTCCGATATTAATATTCTAACTACCCAACTCCTTGCGATACAAATTGGGCTCTCTTCAAAAATGTTTGTTTTGCTTTCAGTTGGTGGGCCAACTTTTTTGGGTGTAACATTTGGCTGCTGGTGAGGGCTGTTGGATCCCTCGAACTTTCGGATGGTAATCAGGCTTTCCTTCTCTTGATGTTCTGGGTTCATACCGGATTCAGTAGGTGTGCCAGAGTTTGATCTTTTTCCTGGGAGATCCTCTCAGACATTTCTTCATCGTTAGCATTTGTATTTAGCTAGTCGAATGATCAGCTTCAAACATGGTGGGTATACTCTTGATATTTCTTTACACATTCCCTGGAAAGGCCTGGTATAGATCCTGTCCTACACCTCTGGGTATATATTCCTCCTAAATGCCTCTGGGTATGAACCCCGGCCAATTTGTTCACTATTTGGTCAAATTTGTCATAGTTTATTGGGCGTTTGGAGAAATCCTCTTCACGTTCTGATACAGGGCCTCATTCATTAGAATCCTTGCCATCCCGCTTTCCTATAGCTACAGTGCCGCTTAAGACACTTTGTTTGGGTCTTTACTGCATCGTTTGACTTGGATAACCGATTTGTCGATATTCAGTTCGTGGACAACAGCCAGAACAATCTTGCTACCACATGTTGAGATGTTTTTGTACTCACAAACACATCTAGCTCAAGGTTGTACCCTCTCTTCCATAGGGCACTATAAAATGATGGCGGTCAGCTTCGGTGGTCGTGAAGGAGACGTAGACTATTGACGTCTAACCCATTCTTCGACAGCTTGTCCGTTTTTATTTGGTTGAATTGTCGCCATCATTGGTAATTTGGCTGTTTGTGGTTTGGTGAAATTCCCCGAGATTGACTTGAGGGTGCTTGAAATCTACTGATGGAGGTTTGTAGATTGATGTAAACTATGGACAGAGCTGAGCTCAATGGTGAGGATTTCGATGTGGTTGTTGGTCAGCAACATTTGAGGTTGCTTCTACAACGCTGACTGTTTTGCATATATTTAGCAAGTCCCCCCATACTGTCTACGTGGTCTCTCGATGGCAAGACCATTCCTTGTATGGTTGCTCGATGACTATCATTTCATCTATGGGTTTCCGGTTAAGACTAGGACTCGCATTGGAGATTGTTAAACAGATAAGAAAAATGCAATGATGTTACTTTATGGCTTAGAAACTCCCACATTCAATGAAGTTATAGTCAAGGCAGACCTTATAAAAGGCTGGCCTCTATCAGTATAATGGGAATACTTGAGAATTGATGTTATGGAAGAACAGTGTTTTGGTGGTTGTACAGATTGGCTTCACTATCGATCGTTGCTGACAGTGGAGACCACAGGAACCGTTCCTATTTTTTCCCCATTACAACCCGGCTTCTCTTTTTGAATGGTGATGCAATAAGATATATTAGACAAGTACTCCTTCGCTGATAAGTTTAACTTTTTAACGACATCTGTTACCACGATGATTCTGAACCCCATCCTGTTTTAACTTAATGCTCCCTGGACGGGGGGGGGGGGGGGGGGGGGGGGGGGGGGTGGGGGGGTTTAGGGCGAACAAATAGAGTTTCAATATTTAATGCCTTAATAACTCTGACTCTGAACAAGAGCGTATTTCCTATTAGAGTCAAAAACAACTGCACATGGATGGCTCGATGTGGCATTAATATCCTTGAAGGGTCCATGGTTCGGTACCGATGGCATTGTAGTAGGCCCATTTAAAGGTCGTGTTCACGATCGCCTTTGGTACCCCCCCCCCCCCCCCCCCCGATTTACCCGGCGTTAGTGCCGGTTTTGATGTCGGATGATGGGCCATGTTTTCTCATTGTCGTCCTTTGGATTGGGCCCACGGGTCCATTTCCATTTCCCAGGAATGTAGACAAAAGGCCGCCGCTTTGGTGGTTGCCGCAATGTTAGCGCAAGTATTCGATGGGGGGTTTTGTAATATGCATTATTGTGTCTGCCATCAAAACCGCAGTTTGTTTCCCACGGTGCTTGGTGCGTGTTGTGGGGGGTGGTGGCGGGCCGGCTTTTGTATCGGGTACGGGACGCATACTCAAAAACGGTAACAGGAACCTTTAATACTATTCTGTACTCGTTCGTACGTACCTATACAACGTGATCAGATGCCGCGGTAGTAACTCAGGCCTCTGGGTAATGTTTAAGCTAAAGATGCCTTTTTTTTGACTCATGTTTTGTGTGACACAATTTATCAATCTATAAAATGGATGACCACAATTACGGATAGTGAGGGGGTTTTTATATGCTCTTTCCCTTTTCCTGGCTGTGGGTTCCTTTGGTGTTTGTCGTTTTGTATGTTTTTGTTTTTGTTATGGTTATGTGTTGTACTTGTCTTTTCTATGTTGTTGTTGTTAAGTAATTATGTATTTGTTTTGTCGGTGTCATACAATAAATAAAAAAAAAAAAAACCAACTGCGACATGGGTTTGGCAAATCATACTACTTGGCATCATTGTATTATCGTTCACGTGGATTGTCCAGGGCGAATTAAATTAAAACACGACGGGATCCCAAGAATATCTTCTTTAAAACAGACGTCGTGTAAAGTAAATGTAACTGACGTCTGTTTGTCCTTCCCTGACTTTGTGCTGGCAAGACTTTTGAATCACTTTACTGTATGTGTGTCTGAGGTTTACTTGTGTGACATTCTATCCACATCATGACCTGTGTCTAAAATTTGCTCTCTTGTGGTCTAATTTTAGCAAAAGAAAAGTCACCCAAGTATGCCCTTGTTACTTGTCCATCTGTCTCTGTAAAAAGCTTGCGTATACGAGTTATCTGGAGGGATAAGGGTACGTGATGTAACTCCGTGAAAGGAAGCGGCTTAATGAGTTCTCGACCTATATTTTGGGCGTAAAATATGCTAATTAAGTCTCAATTTGCATAGTGTATGAACATTTTCCAGCCAATTGTTTAGTGTACAATTATCTGGAGTTCTATAATGCATATATCAAGGGCAACTTTGGGGAAAGAAGCGGGTTCACTACATGACAAGTCCATCGTGGCATGCATCTTTTTTTGCAATTGTAAGAGTTTGGATGATATTATGCGGGTTGATATATTTATGCACATGAGGCAATAAATATGCATAATTGCTGTATCCCTAAAACGTTAGATCGGATATGAAAATTCTTTCGCTACATAAGACTATGCCATACATCTTTTTTGAAACATAATTGGTGTCAAAGGTCATTTGGTCCAATTAAAGGGGCATTCTTTGATGCAAATGAGCTAATTAAATATGGGTAATTGCTGCATCCCTAAAACGGTACGTGGGATATGTAAAAATTCCCGCGCTACATGAAAGACTACTATGACATTCCTCTTCTGTGTGAAAATTGTGAATCATAATTGGGGTCAAAGAGCATGTGAGCCAATTAAAGGGGCAGTCTTTAATGTAAATGGGCTAATTAAATATGTGTACTTTGTTGTATCACTAAAATGGTACATCGGATATGCAAATAACGGTGATATAACTTGGTGGAAAGGAGGTTCATGAATTCTCAACCTGATTAGATTTTGGGCGTAAAATATGCTAATTAAGTATCTAATTTGCATAACATTTTTTCACAAGTTATTCCAAGTTCCATAAGGCTGTAAGGCATATAATGATGTAACTTGGTAGAGGGAAGAGTTCTGCACCTTATTAGATTTTGGACATAAAATATGCAAATTAGGTAAGCAAACGAGCAATTGATATGCAAAAATCAGCGTTAAGTGCTGTATTTTTTTCTATCGGAGGCTGGTAAATCTGTGAAGATTTTGGCACTAAAGCGGGAGAATGAGAGATGGAGTTCAGACAGCAGGACAACAGAAACCTCTCTTATGGGGCCAATAATACTACATAAAATTGAGGGATTCGTAGATTGGGGCATTGCCCCCCATGCCCCTTTTAGGCTGTTCAGCATTGTCAACAAAACACTATTTGTACATATTAAAGGGGCATTTTGTGACTTCAAGCACCCCCCTATTTTATCATTGGTCACTAGATATCCTTGCGAAAGATTATTTCAAATTTGAGTGATCCCGATCTTGCGGTTTGGTTATGACCATTGACTAGTTTCCCACGGTCCCATAGGCTATGTGCTGTAATTTCTGTCCGTTTACGAAGAAATACAAAATATCGATTTCTTACAGATGCGGCAAAATTTGCCAGTAAGATTGGGAACCACTGGATTACTAAGGCTAACGGTTCAGATGATATAAAAATCTCCAAACATTTTTTAGGTAAGTCGGGGGAGAGGCTGTGGATCACGAAATGCCCTTTAACCCTATTGAGCAGTGTAAAGACAAATCAAATACAAATCAACTCATTTGTATGAAGATATTACTATAGTAATTGCTTGATTTTATTGTTGAAATAGAAAAAGTGGAGGGATCACATCAGAAACAAATGTTACACAATATCCTGTGTTAACAATAACACTTCACTATAAATTACTGAATACCAAATAATATGGCTGTCTACAATCTTGGAAATAATTGTTGGAACACTTTGAATGATTTTTGGAAAACTTCCCCCCCCCCCAATGTTGAATGGGGTATCATCATCAGCAGTCTTGCAAATTCCCCCAACATTGATTGATTGGGGTCGGGGAAGGGTAAGATGAAGTGGAAGGTTGGAGCTTTCAATTCAGTGATAACAGGAGCTTGTAGGCTCTTAACTCTGGCCCGGGTGAGCACTGTAGCAAATTGTGGTGGGTGTTCCAACTATTTTTTTCCAAGATTTTAGATCATTTTCATTCCACATTTGCAATGCTAACCAATAACTTTAAATGATTCATGATACAAGATTGAAAATAAAATGCAAAATACAAATACTTAAACTTAGCATAACCAAATATATTTCCATACTTGATTTGGAAAACAGTCAAACATGTAGAATACAGTAGACTTATTACAGCATGATATCTAGTAGTGCTATTAGCACTGAACTTGTTACACTTGATGAATTACATCTATAAAATAAGTACCAATACCCTGAACCTATACACATGAGGCCAAGCCCCATTTTGGGGCTAAAAGAGTGCAAGAAATTGAACCATTCTGTCATTTATAGGAAATACAAGTGACCTTTCTTGTTGTCTTATCTTCTGACAATCCCATGCAGGCTTTCCTGTTATGTATGCTTAAAGGTCATAATTTATAGCAGTCGAAAATTTGAAAGTTAAAACCTACACAAAATTATTCATCTATACTCAATTATTCATTTTCCTACCTCTGTGCAGTGACGTCAGCACGAGATTTGATGGTCGCACAAGTTAACCGCATGCAATGGCTTGGAGCAATGTTATTTTTACACGCGCGAACAACGACGCATATCTTAAAGTATGCGTAAAAGCTGCGTCGAGGTAATGACATCACTGCACAGTAGAGAAATTGACTATAATCAAGTATTTAAAGTATATATTGCTATGACATGGAGTTATGAGTGAAAGGAGTTATGATAGAAATGACCCAAATTCATTAGAGAAAGGCCAATGACCACGAGGCGAGCAAACATAAAAGACTGCATTTGAGATATGCCAGCATGAGTTACAAATGATGTTGCGACATTTTCATCGGCCAACCGTCTAGAACAGGGGGTTCTCAAATATATTTGCCCACAAACCAAGGAGAGCGAAATACAATTGAAAGATTTTAGGTTGATTGGTGGGTCAAATGACATCAGCCTGGCAGGCCTGATTTAGCTTGCAAGCCACCAATTGAGAACTCCCTGTCTAAAACATGAATTAACTATTATGTCTGGAATCAAATCTGAAAAGCGTTGCTAAAATAATGTGCGTTGACTGCATCAAGGCATCCTAGTAACATAATACGTTTGCACAATTGGCCAATACAGCAGAGGTCAATTGTACTTTTGTTGCGTGCTACGCTCGGCACAAATACTCACTGCGATCGGCACAGGGCGATGCGTCTCAGATTTGATTCCAGACATAATATCCCTTTTAACCCGGCACTTCCGTAAGGAGCGGAATTTGCACTGTACTTGTAGTGTACTAAGTCTGAGCAAACTCGGACTAACAAGTCAACGGTGTCTAATATGGCATCCCAAATGACCTGCAGTCATCTAAGAATCCATCTCAAAACCACTAACATAAGGCCTCACTTGTTTAGACATTTACTTTTCATGTTGACTCCAAATATATGACCCAGCACAAGTAAATGAGGCATTTGTGAATTTGTTATATTGGCTAAAATAGTCAAAGGGGTTGAAAAAATTATTTTTTCCCTTTTTCTCTTGAAAAATGTATACTGATATGTAAGTGTGTTTATTCCAAAATATTGATAATTAGGTTCCGAGCCCATTGTGTAAAATATAGGTGCACTACTACTTTCAATGCCTATAATTCCAGAATTTGCATTTTATTAACTCCGTATGGCAAGGTCTTTGACCTAGCACAACTACATAACAAACTCACGCTATGAAAGGTCTCATTTTAATTCTTAAAGTAATATAATGGTACATAAATGTCAATTTTCTTTTCACCTCAAAGGGCATCATATGGTCGTGAAAATTGCTTCTTTCAAATGCTGTGGCAATCTCAATTTCTACACGAACCTTAAACTTCCCACCTTTGACATGAAAGATTACACAATTATATAAAAGTGCAAAATTAAAGGACGGTGTGCTTCAAAAAAAAAAAAAAAAAAAACATGAGTAAATGAGGCTCTTTGCGGTAAATATGAATTTGTCATATAGGCAAAAATAGTCAGAAGGGTTGAAAAAATGATTTTTTCTTCTTCTGTTGAAAAATGCTATTTAATATATCCTCTTTCATGTGCTGTATGTTTATTGTAAAACTACTGATGATAACATGTGTTCTGAGCTCACTTTATTTCATTTATCATGTGTAAAATATAGGTGTTCTTCAACTTTAACAGCCTATAACTCCTTAATTTGTATTTTATTATATCAGTATGACATGATCTTTGACCTACCATAATTTCATAACAACATACCCTATGAAGGTGATCAAGGTCTCATTTTAATCCTTGAAGCATACATAATATGATACAAAAATATCAATTTTGAATTTCACCTCAAAGAGCCTCATTTACTCGCGCTGGGTCACATATGGTCGTGAAAATTGCTTCTTTCAAATGCTGTGGCAATCTCAATTTCTACACGAACCTTAAACTTCCCACCTTTGACATGAAAGATTACACAATTATATAAAAGTGCAAAATTAAAGGACGGTGTGCTTCATATCAAATTTGCATCTTACAAATTTCTTTGGTGAAATAAATATATTGCTTGGTATACAGTCACAAATAAGTACACAATGAGCATTATTTTATCTCAAGGAAATGAGAGCTCTATTACTAAGGCACTAGGCAGTAAGCTATTTCAAGAGTTGGTACATTTTGTGACCCCACTTTGCCTGACCCGACTCAGAATTCAGCAGCCTAGTTTACGGAATAAAGTACAGTATCACATGCACTTTATTCCGTAAAGGCTGCTGAATTCAGAGTCGGGTCAGGCAAAGTGGGGTCACAAAATGTACCAACCCCTATTTCAATTACACAAACAAATTTAAGGTTGCACAGTTATTACATCACATCTATTACAATAAAATAGGAAAGTTGATATCAGCTGACAGTGTTTCAATATACAAAAATTGAAAACCAACAATTTTCTTTTTCTCCTTGTCAACAGAAACACCTGCAGAGTTTATCTAGATGATTCACCAGTGTTTTATGCTAATTATGGAGAGGATTGAAATATATTTGTTGTCATGATCAGCAAAGTTTGTAAATCAAGTTCAACACTGGCACAGTGATAAATCATGACTTGGAGCTTTTTCTTTTGCAAGTAAACATGAATCACAAAATATCGTAAAAATCATTAACAGACAAAGAACTTAAGGCCTCCAGAAACTATACACTCTCTATATTCTAGCTGCTTTGCATGACTGGTCATACAGTTTAAAACATACTTTGTCCTTTGGTTTAGAACCGTTTCAGTATCACAACTGTATGATCAGAAACAAAGAACAAAGGTTTCTCAAAACCACTAGTCATCTCTGCGTTCATATCACCTAAAATATCGTGCAAACCAAAATTCCAGAATAAAAGTATGAAAACATATACAAAGCATTTCTTACTCTAGCATAAAGTAGCAAATTAGCTACTTATAAACATTCAATAACAAATTGATATTGCATATTTGGAAAGCATGTAGGTATTGTACTCTGTAGACCTGTTTCGAGATATTGATCTGCCAGGTGCCAGGTAGACTAATACATACAATAGCAATTGTGCAAAGTAATGCCTCATGCTTTTTGCCTACACACAAGAATGATGTCACTAGTCCTGGGCCTGACAGGCACCCGGGCAGGCACATCACCCTAAAATTGATGAACATCAATTACTCCTACAACCTGATTATCCTCTGAATGGGCCTCAGCATCTTCTGGGTTGGTCCAAACAAACCAATATCTACTATGAACCGTCTTGATTCTCTCTCTGGAGTACCTCTTTAATGGACATTGCCCAGAAATTCTTAATGATTTTTCCAGTGCCCTGGCTCACAGAGCTGTTTCAACATCTCTTTTATTATAAAAAATATGGAAATCTGAATAATATCAAGAGCACAACTAATTTTACACCTGATTTATACTCGATTCGCGCTGATATAGGGACAACAAGTACTTTTTACGGTGAGAGCTGTTTGTGAGGGGCGCAAGCAATTAAACTTTCATATCCTAGTCCCGTTGCGTTCTTAATACTGTGGCTCTACGGATCGATTCGATGTGCAGTGGTCAAAACATAAGAAGCTATAAGAGGGTCACTGGTAAAGAGCCCACATACGTTAAAATGTGAAATACTACCTGTATAAGGCGGTGCGCTATTGAATTCCCGATTTGGTATCGATGGTCTGGCGTCTGTTTCCGCACAGGTGATATGGATCCTCATCATTACTTTCATACATCACCTAAACCAATACAGCTTAAAACGACCAAATACCAATTAGTCAATACCCACTCATAGATGGTCCAACGTTTGTTCTAATTTAGTTGGGAAGCACATTAGGATAATATTTTCTATTGTCAGCTGATTGTAGGCAGCGAACTGAATTATTGGATAGATTAAGATGTTTCTTCCATATTTCACGTAATGGATATGACCCAACCTTTTCCAGCTCCTATATCAGCGCGAAGCGAGTATAATTTTTGAACTTATTAGCTGTGAAATTTGAGTAATTTTGGCAGTGGAAATTGGAGGAATGTATTTTACACATATATAGAGAGAGCGCTGTAACGTGCAAACTAAAATTACCTTTGGTATGCAATAAAACCTGGGTAGTAATACTCACAAAAGGTTGGGCATTCGATTGTTTTCTATTAACTGGGGAAATGTACATGTACACCAATGTTTTCCAAATTACAGAATTTCATGGGAATCTGAAAATCATGGGGTCATTTTTTAAAATGTGTTCTTGCTTGGGGGTTTTATAAGGGGGGCAAAATTTGTACAGGGTAAACAATTATTATAAAGTGTTTTTTAAAATTGTTTAAAAATTTATTACCAGTCTGTTGCTTGCTCATAAGGTTTCTAAAAAGGTATAGGTTTTGCCATATTACGACCATTGTTTTGACACCCACACTAGGCCTCAAGGAAAGTCAAGGTCATTATTTATAGAATGGTCCGAGTTGTTGAATGAAACTGGTTTTGTTCATGGGGGTCATACTAAATAAGAAAATGATATAGATTCTATGTTTCACCTTTCAAAGTGAGACTTTTAAAGATATAACTAGTGGTCTCCCATAGACCCTGTGGAAACACGGCCCATATTTGCCCTCTTAATATTATCAAAATGTCATTGACAACGGCGACCTTATATTTAGGATTATGTACAGTTTAAGACGAACAATTTGGCACCATTTTTAGAACCGATGAATTGAAACTTTACCCCCAGTTGTAACCTTGAACCCATTTTACCTCTTGTAACTTTTGTAATATAAAACTCAGGTAGGGCAAACTTTACTTTCTGTAATCCTCGAAAGGTACTTTGAACATGATGGTATACTTTTTAAAACACATTTGCACCCTTTTATATTTTCCCCCTTGTATAAACCAGTTAAACCTTTCCCCCTAGAATTCATTACAAGAACACATTTTAAAAATGACTTTTGATTCATCATACAACTTTGATTGAGAAAAACCTTGGTTTGCAAGATGTATGAAATTTTCACAAAAAAATACAGTCCACATGTACATTCAGTAAACATTTCATTGAAGCCATAACCAGCACCATCTGGGAACAGCTTAAAGAGACACTGGGCAAATTTGGAAAATAGTGTTGTGCCCTCAAGAGTTTCAAAAATTGATTATTGTGCATGGTGTAATTAAGCTTTTAGATATTAGTCCTCACCTGCAATTATTAAATGAAGAAATTTCATATTTTGTGACAATTGTCTAGTGGTTCCACTTGAAAGGCAAACGTGATTTAAAGAAAAAAGAATGATGTTGAACGAATAAGCAGCATTTAAAGGTGCATTCATGATTTCAGCACAAAATTTGCGCTGACCCCGATCTTGCGGTTTTTGTGTTATGAGCAATAAGCTTGTTTTCCACGTCCCAAGGGACTGTGCTTGTAATTTGTCAGTTTAAGGACAGAAATACAAAATGTGAATTTCTTACAGATGCGATCCAATTTGCACATAAGATTGGGCACACGTGGATTACTAAGGCCAACGGTTCAGATGATTAAAAATCTCAACATTTTTTGGTAAGTCGGGGGGACGAGGCTGGGGATCACGAATTGCCCCTTTGAAAATGCTGCATTAACAATGGCTGCATCCATAGCTTTAAAGAAAAAAAAAAACATATCCGCCACTAAATTGCCTGTTACCACATATTTTACATGAAACATCTGTAATTTCTTCAAAAATCTTCAATTGTCAAAGTTATCGTCGGGGAGGGCGGCCCAAGAAATCCAAATTTCTGACGTCGCCATTGGTTTTTTATAACACGTAAACGCGAAATCTTGACGAAAAATACTGCATTTTTTATATGTTGTCAAGAAATTTTATTATTCCAAAACCGTTGGAGTTGCCAACAATCAACTCCACAGAGGGTTATTCTGAATTTTTTTTGTATGAAAAAAACTTATTTATTTTTTATTTTTATTTATTACAATTTAGAGGACCGAGACCTCAGAGGTATACCCAACAGTGGTTAACCACTCTACTAGGGGTATCCCTCGAAACTGACCAGGACGGCTTTGGACAATCAGGGGTTACCACCCTACTCTTCTCGAAACTGATTGTGATATACATGTACAGGTATGACTCTCTGTACATGTGACCAACGGCTTAACGTCCCCTCCGAAGGACGGGATATTCTCGTGGTTCATTTGCCCAAATCCAAATGAACCACAGGGAGAGCGGAATTCTAGTTTTAATCAATAGTTCTTATACAAATTAAATCCAGAATTTAGTACCCGATTAAATTCCAGTGGCCCTACCGGGGTTTGAACCGGGGACCTCCTGCATCAAAGGCGAATATCCTAACCAGTGGGCCACGCTCTCCCGAACGAGGACAAGTTCGTATGTGGGTCATGGGAACACCCATGACCAACCCACATCAAAGCTACCAAATTGGTTTGTGGTTTGGACTCTTTATTGCTGTAATTTCTTTTGACACTTTTGGTGAGTTGCTATAATGAATGAGGCTTGGCTGCCACCGCCTGGGTATTGTCACTTTAATTTGACAACATGCTGGGTGAGTTATGCACAAAATTAGCCAGTTCCACAACAGCAAATCTGCCACCAATTTCACATCCCAATTGTTAGCGTACCACAGTTTGCTTCCATATATGGCATTTTAGGTATTTTTCAGACCATTTGGAGAGAACAAAATGAGAGGGGAAGCATTATAACAGAAAATATGGTAATGACTGTAGGTCTGTATACCAAGATTCACACATTACATTGTTCAGATTCTACATACTAGGCCAACATTAAATGTTGGGATCCACAAAATTAAAGACAGTGCCCTATGGGTAAATGAAGTATACAAAAACACTCATAAAATTAGAATTGACCGATAGAATCATTTAGAATTTCAGCATAGGTTTAGTGGTTCTCTTTAGAATTAGGGGCAGAAGTTATGACCACCATCAGATCTCTGAATTTCACTTAAATCTTGCAGGATCTCTTAGTATCAATATCTCTATTTTGCCCTTTTCAGGAACATCCTTACCTCTACACATTGACATCAAGATTGGTAGTGCATGGAGATAATTTAGTTTGCAATGATTGTTTCAGCAATCTTTGACTAGTTGCTTATAACAGCGCACATGAAATTTGCACAAGTTTTAAAGTCCCACATTGCCTGTGACTGGCATGTTACAGGTAGCTTGTATCTCAAATACATTTGATTCCAGTGTTAATTAAGTCAGTAAACTGTTAATTACCTCATTAGTGTACTACTTAATTATTCACATTTGTGGTGAGAATTACACGAAGATGATTCACTTTGCACAACCACCAGCACACTGCTCCAATGCCTCATGTACTAGACACAAAATACACTCATTATAACCTATATGGAGAGGATGTTCACCTTGTGTATTTCTTTCCAAATATCACTCCTGTTATACCGTACCTTGGAGCACTATGGCAAAAGCAATCACTTGCACCTACCAGTGTTTAATCTCATCGCCAAATCCTGCATGTATTGTCTTTGCTCCCTGAAAGTAATGTAAAAACAAAGACGTGATGAGTTAGGTGGTAATACACAAAACTTCAGCACTCTATAGTACCTGCAAATCAATGTGGTTGGGTAAATACACGCTTAGCCAAATATATACAATCACAGCACTAAATATTAGAGAAACACATGCCGTATTTTGAGGTAACTTTTTGGCTTAATCTTATAAGCCTTTAAGGCATAATATAAAGTTTATTCCATCACATTATGTCCCCACTCCCTTAAAACTTTTGGACCTACTTTTTTGACATTTTGCCGGTAATAAATCATCTGACAATTTGACCACAACACACTATGTATAGTCCGTGTCACTACCTCTGTGCAGTGACGTCAGCGCGAGATTTGTTGGTCGCAAGAGTAAATCCCAGTGGTTTCCAAGTTTTGGCGCTCGGTAAGACAAAAAAAGCGGACCCGGGTGCCGGATTTTTAAAGCAAAATTGCGCCCGGTCCTCTGGTGTACTAAATTTTTTAATTCAAAGTAATTGAATACTTTCGTTTGAAAAGGCATCCGAATTGGTTATGAAATACAATTACACAACATAAATTGTTCTTTCAGTGCACATTACCGCCGTGATTAAAATGCGACATTAAAAACTTTTGGCCCGATAGCACATGGATCCTTACAAGTTCTAAATTTAACAAAAATAAACATTGATTGCGCCATATTGCCTATAATCACACTACAAATGGACCGATATGGGCTTCAACAAAATAAAAAAAAGGGTAATGAAAAAGAAAAAAAAACAAAAAACGTACAGAGTTTTTCTAATCTCCCAAACAAATTTTAAATTAATATACTGTGTGTGACTCATATCTAGAAATACCTTTCCAAACCCGGAAGTAAGCTTGGTGGGTCATTTCCAGCTTCCAAATTTTGCACATCTTTGTAACTTTCGTAACACGTACTCATGTAATGTAATTTCTTCGTTTTTAGCAGGGATTTGGATTATTATTTTATGCATTGAAATCTGTTCTCTTGGGGCTGGAACTGTTACAATGCCGCGTAAATGTCCATCGATTTCGGAGTACACGCTATATAGTGATCAGGCAACAATAAGGTTTAAGACAAGGAAGTTTAACAAACGATCGATCTAGCTAGGCCTAGGTATCTTATAGCTATAATTGAAAAAATCTGTAAACCGCCGATGGCGGTATGGACGGATTGCTTTTTCTCCTAGGGGTATGTGCATCTCTGGGGCGTTGAATAATATGGGTGTACATTGTGTATGTATAGTCTATACTTGACGCAAGAAGGTGGAGACCAAAAAAGTCCATAAGCCAGTCTGCCCGCATGGAAGGCACTTGAAGCTAAGTGGACTGTTGGACCCAAACCTCAACAAAACTCTATATCGGGCAGTTAGGCGGTCGCCTTGGAGCTTATCAAAGGCATAGGTCTAAACACTTTCAGTCTATAGACTAAAATTATATTGAGTTTGGCTACTCTAACTCATCTAGAAAAAAAGATTTCACTTTTTTCAGAAATGTTGACCTTTTTTGACATTTCCCCACCCCCTGTCAGACCCAGGGGAGGACCCTGGGGGAATGGATTACATGGTTAGTAGGGGCTTGTGTCCTCCTACAAGTTTGGGTACTCTAGCTCATCTGATGGAAAAAAAAGTTATGGCAAATTGTGAAATGTTGACCTTTTTTGACATTTCCCCACCCCCTGTCAGACCCAGGGGAGGACCCTGGGGGAATGGATTACATGGTTAGTAGGGGCTTGTACCCTCCTACAATATATCTAAGTTTGGGTACTCTAGCTCATCTGGAAAAAAGGTTATGGCAAAATGTTTACCTTTTTTGTGAAATATTGACTTTTTTGACATTTCCCCACCCCCTGTCAGACCCAGGAGAGGACCCTGGGGGTATGGATTACATGGTTAGTAAGGGCTTGTGCCCTCCTACAATATATCTAAGTTTGGGTAATCTAGCTCATATGGAAAAAAAAGTTATGGCAAAATGTTTACCTTTTTTGTGTCCAGACACACACACTTACATACATACATACACATGTCCTTACATCCAGACATTGCCATTTCATAAGCCGGATTTTGCTACGCAATCCGTCCAATAAAAAAGAAAAAAAAACAAATTGGTACGATTCCTGTTTTATTTCTCACCATTTTCCATTTCATATCAACCATAACACTCATTTTTTACAGTTAATCATTTCAATCACATACATATATTCCATACTGCCACCATGGCCACAAGACTTCACTGTTGAGGCTGTGTTGGAGCATCGCATATCCGGATGAGTCCTGGTCTCGCCAAGTCCAGATAATTAAACGAGGTTGGACGTTCCATTATGAAATAAATGGGTGAGTGAGTCACTCGTGGGTGTCTCCAAAAGTATGTTCATAATATTTTATACTATTGTTGTACTTGCGTAATTAATAATTTATTAAAATAACTCCCGGTCCTAACAAAACGGCTCCCGGTTCCCTTAAAAAATTAGGGACCAGGAGCTGCTTTTTCTAGATTTCTGGTTCCCGGTCCAATTCATCTTATGGAAAGGCTTGGTTGATTCCGATGGTGCATTTTGATGTTATGGGCAAAAATGTTAGTATCACGGGGCCCATAGGCCACTGTGTTGTAATTTCTGTCTGTATTGATTATGCACACAAGATTAGGTACACATAATATACTTATTTAGGCCAGCGGTTTAGATGATATAAAAATCCAACTTTTAGAGTAAGTCGGGGGATGAGGCCGTGGATCACAAAATGCACATTTAAGACATTACCTTTGAATTGCAGACTGGACAGAACATATTTGGGGACAACTTCAAAACACACACCCCTGGTAGACTGACCAGAACCACATCTCTATTGGTTTGAAACACAGTTCTACTGCTAGGCATGTTGTGTTTCACAGCCGCCCCTAAATCCTGTGTCAGTTATCAATCTACCTGTTATGATGGTGTCTCCTTCATAATTGAATGCACAGCTAAATATTTCATCGGTATGACCCTCTAGTGTTTGAAGACAGGTGCCTGATAGTGGCTCCCATAGTCTGGCTGTTTTGTCTGCACTGGCAGTGAGTAGCTTACTACCTTGTGGATTGAATGTAATCTGTAAGGGAAAAATCATACCAAAAACTTGACTGGCAAAAAGAAAAAATAGTAGAATGGAATGGAATTGGGCAAACCATCCTCACAAGAGAAAATATATGGATGTGTGAGTGAATCGTTGTTAATTTCCAATAAAGCACAGTCTAACGTGATTGAATCACTTTCAAAAACTGTAAGTTGGATAAATATTTTCCCATGCAGCAAATCACTAAAAAGCCAAAGAAATACCAAGATCCTTCTCTTTTGCATATCAGGAGATAGTTATATGATGGGTGGCACACCGTATCTAATTCCCTCACTTTTCACCAATGAGGTCACAGGTTTGATTCTCGATAGGGAATCATTCTCGTTGGTTTCGTGTGAATTTTGTTTCTCGATCCATAGTTGTTCCACAGGTTTTCTCGAGGCATTGAGATTTCCTCCTTATCTAAAAATTGAGTTTCATATGTGCCTATTGTGGCTACCACAGAGTGCCATGAGCATGTTTACATGGACATGGATTTATTTAATTTTATACCCACATTATTATCATCCATTTGCAAAGCAATTTACACCTTTGAAATCAGCGATATTTTGTTTTTGTAGAGAACACCATACTTTCAAATGGTGCATAGTGAAATCACATTTTCAAATTTTTGAAATGCTATCCACAAATCTACAATTTTCTCGGCTAATAATCTTATATCGTGGTAACAATGTCATGGAGTTAATATAGACAAACCACAAATCGATTTAGGCACTTTGATGTGGGTCAGCCATGGGTGTTCTCATGACCCTAATACCACCTCATCCTTGTCCATTATTTATAGATAAAAATTCAGAAATAACCCTTAAAGTGGAGTTGATTCTTCAGCTCCAATGGTTTTGGAATAAGAAAATATTGTCTTAAAGCATATCAATAAATCAGCATTTTTCATCAAGATTTTGCTTTTACGTGTTAAACCAATGACGACGTCTAAAATTGGGATTTCTTGGCCGCCACCGCCTATGAGAGTATTGATCAACTTATTCATTCATTCAAGTTTATTTCCATCAAAATACATCAAACAATATTAAATATATATATATAAAATTACAAAAGCAAAACAAGTAAAGGATGGAGGAGATGCAACATAGGCACAAGACCTGAATAACATTGCACCACCTATTCAATAATAAATTACAATTACATAAAGAAACAAGTACAAAGACAAAAACACATTCATAAATGGCCACACCAAACAACAACAAAAACATACATACAGGCATCTCAAATAGAACTCAGATAATTTTAGACATGATAATAATATACGGTATCAAAAATATCAGATAATAATTATTGTAAATTTAAAACTAAAATACAAATATAAATGTGTAAAGGTTGAGCATATGGCATGTTAATTTGATCAATCAATAAATCATCATCTATCATCATCTATTACCTTTGATATTTCTCCTTCATGGCCCTCTAATTTGGCTATACAATTATGGCTAACAGCATTATATACCCTTGCAGTACCTGTAAATAAGCCACAAATTAAATTATTTCATCATGGTGTTGATAGCAAAGCAGAACATTTAAGAGTTATTACACTCCACTGCAACAGCCCTGTCAAATGAACATTGGAAATATCCGCAGCAAAATACAACATACGCGAGTGTCCTTATATGCTCGCATACATTATACAAATATATACTGCCATGAGAGGCTCTGGTTAAAACTATGAGCCCGAGGTGACATCAAGTAGGCCTACTATTAAATAGTAGGCCGACTTGATGTCACCGAGGGACCATAGTTTTAAGCCAAAGGCTTGAATAAAGGCAGCATATACTAGTATTTGTTTCATATACTTCATAAATTTCCATAATTTTCATCTTTCAATACTCAATGCAAGGTCGCCTTTAGACAACAGCGAAGTGCAGAACCTCAAGTACTATTTACGTCCGTAAATAGTACCTCTTGCTGCGTTACGCACATGTGCAATATCACAAGTCAGCTACTATTTCCACCAAGTTACATCATCGTAGCCCTTACGGAACTCCAGATAAATCGTACACAAGCAGTGAACACGGACGGCAGGCAGACAGACAGCATGACAGACAGACAGACAGACAGATACTTAGCAGAGCTACATTGTGTTTTTTTGGTGTCTGTACATTGTGGGCTATAACATTAATTATACTGTTTGTCAAAATCCCTTGGACATGACCTACGCGCGCGTATCTCTTTGGGTGAACTGCGATTAAACTGCACTCCAACAGCGGCGTCGTATTGGTGGAACGCGACGTACCTAGTTACATTTCCAAGGTATTTTGACAAATACTATAGGCCCCACAATGTAAGTCTGTACTAACAGGCAGTCTCACAATGTAGTTCTGGTGAATTTACAAACAGACCAAACAGACTGAAACTTATGGGCTTTTTGCGCAATGATTATTCTGATACACATAGGTCCCTTTAACCCCCTAAGACCTGTCTACACATGGCCAAATGTCTTATGGGTTTAGCCCCACAATTACCACAAAAGCCCACAATGTATACGCCATACTACATTAACCCCACAATGTTTTTCCTAGAAGGGGCGGTGCCCCGCAGGAAAATAGTAGGCCTACTTGAATGTCACCGAGGGCCCATAGTTTTAAGCCAACGGCCTTTAATAAAGGCAATATACTAGTATTTGTGTCAATATACTGGCACATAAAGTTCCATAATTTTCATCTTTCATACTCCCTGCAAAGGTCGCCTTTATACAACAGAGCGAAGTTCAGAACCTCAAGTACTATTTACGTCCGTAAAAAGTACCTCTTGCTGCGTTACGCACATGTGCAATATCACAAGCCAGGTACTATTTACGGCTTGGCGGTACTATTACGGCTTCGACGTACTATAAATAGTACCTTGCACACGTCTTCATCAAAATGGTGAAACTATTTCAAATCATGTGAGAGACGTTTAACCAATTAATAACGTCAAATTTATTAACACAGTATATAATTTGCAAGTACTTGCCAGTAACATGCATTTTGTAAAGGTGAAGTGCTGCACATAAGTGCTGCATTATGATGTCCTGTTATTCTAACTGGTATCAAGGTTATCATGTTCAGAAAACATCCATTTGGAAAGGGCCATATACCCTTTTTTATACATCATCATTGCACATTGTCACTGTTGTCCTCTCAATATTTTTATTTGTGGGTACAGAGTGTTTGTTTCTATGCCCAAATACTCAAATTAGCGAATTAACAATTTTCATACTTTTTCATTTGAAATGATAGCTCATATTGATCTGAATATGTGCAATTCTAACTGTAGAAAGATGCGTTATTCCTACCTAATCTACAATCATGTCTGTGAGAGACACAATTTTTTTAGGGAGGATCATGTAGAGCGAGGACTCAATCCTGTCATTGTATGTAAGCCATCTTTTGATGGATTTACCAGAATTTCTTTCATTGTATCCCCACTCCTTTTACTGATTGCCAACTGCCCTTTTCTCCAAAACACTACCCACATTTAAAACAGCAACACCCAGCCTGATCACATATAACAGTAACTTAAACCAAATTTCGTCATTGATGATCTGACTAACTTTATCACTTGTCACCAAAATTGGACCAAATTGACAAAAGAACATCATCAACAGCTGTGTAAGCAACCAACAGGAACAAACAAAAAAGGGATCGACGGTGACTCAACAAAAGTGTCTTCAACATGTATGCTGTCTCCCAGAGTCTTATCCTGCCAATCAGAATCCAAGTCTGTCAGGAATCAGCGAAAACAATGCAAGGCTAGAATGACCATGTTTGTTCAGAACCACATCTCTACTGGTTTGAAATTACAAAACACAGTTCCAAGGCATGTTGTGTTTCACAGCCGCCCCTAAATCCTGTGTCAGTCATCAACCTACCTGTTATGATGGTGTCCCCTTCATAATTGAATGCACAGCTAAATATTTCATCAGTATGACCCTCTAGTGTTTGAAGACAGGTGCCTGATAGAGGCTCCCATAGTCTGGCTGTTTTGTCTGCACTGGCAGTGAGTAGCTTACTACCTTGTGGATTGAATGTAATCTGTAAGGAAAAAATTATGCAAATTAGATATTTAATTAGCATATTTTACACCCAAAATCTAATAAGGTCGAGAACTCATCAACCCGCTTCTTTCCACCAAGTTACATCATCGTAGCCCTCATGGAACTCCAGATAAATAGTCCACAATATGGTCACAATGTTGACATTTCTGTGTAATGTGGACCTTTTTCCCTTGACCTTTCCCCCACCCCCTGACAGACCCAGGGGAGGACCCTGGGGGTATGAATTACATGGTTAGTAGGGGGGTTTCCCCACCTACAATATACCCAAGTTAGGCTACTCTAGCTCATCCAGAAAAAAAGATATGACCAAATGTTCCAGGGTTAACATTTTTATCACGGACATACATACATACGGACATACGGACATACATACGGACATACATACGGACGGAGCCCATTTTATAGTCCCCTCCCGAACTTCGTTCGGCGGGGACAAAAATGTGACAAAAACATCAAGGATAAGGCATTGACTTACAAAAATATTTTTTAGTAGAATGGAATGGAATTAGGGTAAGCCATTCTCACAAGATAAATATGTGGACATATAAGTGAATCGTTGTTAATTTGCGATAAAGCACAGTCTAACGTGATTGAATCACTTTCAACAACTGTAACTTATATAAGATAAATATTTTCCCATGCAGCAAATCACTAAAAAGCAAAAGAAATACCAAGATTCTTCTCTTTTACATATCAGGAGATAGTTATATGATGGGTGGCACACCGTATTTAATTCCCTCACCTTTCATCAATGAGGTCTCAGGTTTGATTCTCGATAGGGACTCATTCTCGTTGGTTTCGTGTGAATTTTGTTTCTCGATCCACAGTTGTTCCCACATTAATTTAGATTTCCTCCTGTATCTAAAATTGAGTTTTTCATGTGGCTATTGTAGCTACCACAGAGTGCCATGAGCACGTTTACATGGACATGGGTTTGACATGTGTTGAAAGCATAAAGAAATGAAAAAGCAAACATGGCGGCCAAGCCTCTTGCAATATAGCAGCTCACCACGACGAATCAAAATAGATTACAGCAATATAGACAAACCACAAATCGATTTCGGCACTTTGATGTGGGTCAGCCATGGGTGTTCTCATGACCCGTATACCACCTCGTCCTTGCCCATTATTTATACATAAAACTTCAGAAATTACCCTTAAAGTGGAGTTAATTCTTAATGCTTTGGGAATAAGAAAATATTGTCTTATAGCATATCAATATATCAGCATTTTTCATCAAGATTTTGCTTTTACTTGTTAAACCAATGATGACATCTAAAATTGGGATTTCTTGGCCACCAACGCCTATGAAAGAGAAGAGTATAGATCAACTTACCTTTGATATTTCTCCTTCATGACCCTCTAATTTGGCTATACAATTATGACTAACAGCATTATATACCCTTGCAGTACCTGTAAATAAGCCAGAAATTATACGATTTCATCATAGTGCTGATAGTAAAGTGGAACATTACAAGAGTTATTACACTCCACTGCAACAGCCCTGTCAAATGAACATTGGAAATATCCGTAGCAAAATACAACATACCTGTCAGGTCAGGTTTCCTTTTAGGGCCTGCTACTGGTATTCTGGTAACCAGTACTACCTGTCCCAGGGCCGAGTTGTCGGCGGCTAAACCGGCACCCCATCAGTTTTCTAAGAAAATCTGATGAGGAGGGTAGCTGGTTACCCTGGTAGAATGAAAAAGAAGATCTACCTACAAGGGCGTCAGCTCTGGAGAGCTAATGGCAGCCATCCAGCACATGCTGCCTTGCATGGTGGGCGTGGTTGCCCAAAGGCTAGGCCCACCGCCGAAAACTGTGGATTGACGTCAGGAAGGGCATCCGGTCAATTATCTTTTTTGCTCCAATAAATCCTCACACAGCAGTATGGCTGAGTGAGGTATATCCGGCCACCCCCGTTAGCGGGGACAAAACCGGATTTAAAACTTTGGTTTAACTAACTAAAAACTAAACACGAGTGTCCTTATATGCTCACATACATTATACAAATAAATACTGCCATGAGAGGCTCTGGTTAAAACTGAGCCTGAGGTAACATCAAGTAGGTCTACTAATTTCCTGAGGGGCACAGCCCCAAAGGAAAATAATACGTCTACTTGATGTCACTGAGGGACCATAGTTTGTGTGTACAGAGTGTTTATTTCTATGCCCAAATACTCAAATTAGCGAGTGAAAACTGAACAATTTTCATTTGGAATTATAGCTCATATTGATCTGCAATTCTAACTGTAGAAACTGGGATGAATATACGTATAGAGGGATAGGAAGCACACACAAATACACCGTTCAGGTGTGTCTCGGCCTGATTTTTACAAAAAAAAAATAATAATTTTCAGGTAAACAGAATTTAATTTCTCAAACTTAATGCCAAAACTGCAACAGAAATACATAAAAGAAAATAAAAATCAACGTTTGGAATTTATCGTCAATTTTGTAGGACTAGTTTGAGGACAAAGGTAGGTGTACAGGTTTCCGAATTAAGCAACCTTTAAATGAAATTCATTATGGAATTGTAACTGCTATTTTATAGCTTCGGTTTCTAGAAATATCTGTGTTACATAGAGAACTAAATGGGTAAAACAGCATGAGGAATATATAGTGAACAATAATTTTACACCAAGAAATGAAATCTAACATGCATTATTAAACTGTAGTTTGAGCACCAAGTTAAGATACACTAGTCGAGGCACACATGAACATAAATATTTAACACAGAGTGAATAGGGGGTTTCATATCCCTCTTAGTATATCAGTCCCCAGTATAAAGATGCATTATTCCTACCTAATCTACAATGACATCTGTGAAAGACTCTACTTTTCACAATTTTTTTAGGGAGGATCATGTCGTGGAGGACTCAAGTATTCAAGTCATCTTTTGCTGGATTTACCAGAATTTCTTTCATTGTGTCCCCCACTCCTTTTACTGATTGCTGACTGCCCTGTTCTCCAAAATACTACACACATTTAACACAGTAACACTCAGTCTGATCACATATAGCAGTTAACTTAAACCAAATTTCGTCATTGATGATCTGACTAACTTTATCACCTGTCACCAAAATTGAACCAAATTTACAAAAGAACATACCGATAAGAATAAACACTAAAGGGGGTGGCTGGATTCATCTCATTTTTTTTATGTCAAGGCTAATCTAGGCATTAACAGCAGTTATCTAATTAGTAACACTGACAGATTGGCGCCAAGATAGCGATTAACCTCCCTTTTGAAACTCTGCAAGTCCTGGTTTGATGCTACATGAGCAGGAAGGGCATTCCATAAGCCTACAGAGAATGGGAGAAATGGTCTTCTGTGGGAGGCCAAGTTGGACCTTGGGACTTTCACAGCAAGGTCATGAGACCTGACTGAGTGCCTATGAACAGCAATACTGCTGTGTGAGGTTTTTATTGGAGCAAAAAGATAACTGACTGGATGCCCTTCCTGACATCAATGTGCTGAATGGCTACCATTTGCTCTCCTCTGCTGATGCCCTTGTAGGTAGATCTTTCTTTAGTTCTACCAGGGTAACCAGCTACCCTCCTCATCGGATTTCCTTAGAAACCCAATGGGGGCGACAGTTTAGCTGCCGGCAACCCGGCCCTGGAGATGCAGAAATGAAGCAACTTTTTCAGTTTGCACTAATTACAGATATTACTTATCAACCCTAACTAAGGTCTTAAGATTTGCAGGACAGTAATACCACTTTGCAGATGGCTTGCTGAAATTTCTTAAAGGCCGACTCAGAGATTTCCTGAGGAGGGCGCCCTCAATTTCCAAAAAAATCATGTTTTTTGCATGTAAATAATGCTTGTCCATATACTAATCACTGTGTGAAATTGCTAAGCTTAAATCGAATTCCTTCATATAGAAAATCACAACTTTGTTATAAAATTCCGGATCCGGAATTTTTGTTATACACAGTATCCTATGGCACGTAATACTACACATAAATGTTTACTGCATCAAAACGAAAAATCCGATTTATCTCAAATTTCGGAATTGTGCATTTTAGGTTACTATCCTTAGTTCTAGTTGACTATTTTTCATTATTACACAAAAAAATAATATTTCGAAATCTCTGAGTCAGACTTTAATACCAGGCCAAAGCTCTCTAAAAGCTTACAGCCAATTCTTAAAAGAGTGAGTATGGTAAAAACAATATTCAACTTAACAATATAATCTATGGCTGCAAATGTTTAATACTAATCCCAATTTGTTGTAGATTATGTAAATAAAAACTTCTACCAAAACAAGACTCTGCAGCAAACATATTTTAACACTAGCTGGAAAACAAAGTTCATATAGACTACTTTTCTTTCAAAATGTTGTATTAATGTTGAAGTCAAAAAAATGACTTGTTTTACAAAACAAACACAAATTTAAACATGACCTAACAGAACATTGTGCAAGTTATATTTTGAGAATAAAAGATAGGATTTGTTGTTCTGTCCATCTAATATCGTATCATATTGGATGGGCAGTACGATAAAAGTATTGGACTGCCCATCCAATATGACACGATATTAGATAGACAAAACAACCAATCCTATCTTTTATTCTCATTTTTATCTAGTTTAATCACCGAAAATATTGTTTATTTCAATATTATTAGTTAAAAAACTATCCCCCACTGTCAAAAATGAACCAACTCGTACTAGCTTCGCGCATTGCGTAACCTTATACATGCGTGCGTAAACACTTGCACGATGATGCACTATCTAATATTAGCTCATATAACAACCAATGATATTGCGAGTTTGCTTACTAAACTCCGCCCACTGAATAAGAAAACTGAATATAAAACTTACTATCCGCAGAAGCTGATGCAATATACTGCCCAGTGTAATCAAACACCACGTCTAGAATTTCATCTTCATGTCCACGTAATGTCCCGATACATTTGCCACTGCTTGTGTCCCATATCTTACATGTCTTATCCATGGAACCAGTTACAATGAGGGAACAGTCATAGTTGAATTGGGCAGAACTGATCTCACCACGGTGGCCTATTAATGTGTGGATCTTCCTAAAAGGTGTGAGCAACAGTAAGATATAACTTTAAATTACCATCATGTGGAACGGAATAATTTTGATTCATTCATTGTAATGGATGATTTTTTACACATAACTCAGGGATGCAACAGAGGAGTAGTCCCATTTCCTGAAAATCCAAAATTTGAACCGACAGGAAGGCCAAATTTTAGCATAGCATCCAGTGAAACTTGTGATTTTAGGGTACAAGACCCCTTCTCTAAATAAATTGGTACTTAAAACTTGGGTTTTTGATGCAGTTTTACCATTACCAATAACACTTTGATCTCAGAAATTGAAAAAAAAAATTTTTGTTTACATTTCCAGATTTTTTTTATTTATGGCCAAAAATCCAGAAATCTGTGAATTTCTGGAAAGAAAAGTTACATACCTGATAACTGCAATGTCATGCCAAATTACTCCTTCAGTCCTGTTAAATAGTGGCTCATCAAGTATACTCCTAGTGACAAAATCCCCCTCCCCTCATGCCATATTTTCACCTAAAGATTATGTAGCTATGTTTGTTTATTTTCTTAAAATATCAACAACTTCTTGTCTGGGCTTATCCATTAACATTCCAAACCATGGGAGTTTCCATAACCTGACCCATCTGACACACCTTTTTCTGACACACTTTTGAATTTGGAAACCCTTCACGGAATAAAGCACGTTTATTTTGTTAAGGTTTCCTAATTCAATTGTGTCAGAAAAAAAGTGTCAGATGGGTCAGGTTATTGAAACTCCCCCAAATCATCAAACACAATGATGAAATGACTGTAATCTTCACATACATGTGTACAAGGGTAGTGCACACAAGTCTCAACTTGGAGAAAATGGTCAATCTCTGAATGTTATTCTGACTCACATTATCAAGAACTACCACTTAATTTTGATTCATTCAATGTAATGGGTGATTATGAATGTCAAAGGGCATGTACAGGCAAAAGCATAATTTATTCACAACAACATGAGCAGACACGGCCATAAACTTTGTCCCTTACTGCAGTGAAAATATGGTATGACAGCATGGGAGGAATTTTTTGACCGGGAATATATTAACAACATTGCACCTATGGCATATTTTTGTCTGCAAAGTTGTCATTGTTTTGGAACATTGACCACGTAATAAGACTGTTCTCCCTTTCATATCAAAATATTGTTTCATTAACCCAATTCCTAACACTGTTTGCGGGGCAATTTACTAAGCATAACACAAAGGCTCCATTTTTTTAAATTACTGACCACTTGGAAAGTGTAGGCAGGTTTAGCAATGTTCAGAACATCAGTGTGTAATCCCTGGTAAATTACCAAAGATCTCAACTTGGCATAGTGAGCTTAGTAAGGTCTTTTCCCAAGTGTCTCAAAAACTTCTATGTCATCACAAGACACTCGGTTAATTACCCAAAAGATGGACGGCTTCTAGGTAGATTGGCCTTCATGTACAAACGCTTGCTTGAATATGCCCTTTTATGAGACAATCTAACCATTTTTAAAAATAATGGATGTAATATGTCATCATCTAATATATTTTACCTGAGAAATTTAAAGAGACATGAGGAGATTTCCAGGAAGAAGCGCCCCAATTTTTCTCGAACCCCGGTTTTTTACATATTTGGAATGCTTACCAATGTATTAGATCACACCTGAAGTGAATAAGCCGAATACGCTGTCTTTATGTAATAAGATGATGATTTAGTAGTGTCTGTCGTGCACGACAGAAAGTCAAACCATGGTTTTCTATGGGGAATGATTACAATAGCAGGCAAGTTCAAAACAAGGTTTGCGGTTTTCTTTTACACCTGTTTGTCCAATAAACCTTCGAAACGTTCTCGGTAGGTGGTCTACAACCGATCCAGTGCAATTTGAGAGAAATTTGTATACTAAAAAAATCTCCTGTCCCTTTAAATCTAGACCAAAAATGGATGACCTTTGACATTACCTTCCTGACCTGACATCCCATACAGACACGGTGTGATCAAATGATCCTGTGATGATTTGGTCGCCAGTTGTGTTGAATGACAGTGAAATTATTTCTGCTGAATGACCCTGAAAATACATGAAAATTAGGTTAAGTATACAAATATCATACAAGCACAAGACGATGGACCACAATTGTTTTTTCTCTGAATTATCAACTGAACATGACTTTCTAACTATGAGAACAACAATGCCATAGCAAAAATTACATTTTATAGTGGTATAAGTTATGTATATTGTGAGGAACACATGCTCAATCTACTGTTGCTTAATAACCTTTGCAGTTTTGCACACATATGTGATGCGATCTGGGAAAACCCACCACATGGTGGGAAATTTTCATTTTGAGTTTTTACTATCACTGCAGAGTTTGAAATATTAAGTTTCCATAACTGTTTACTTCTTTGTTCTTTGATACACACGTCACAAGTTATGCCTTATACAATCTGACAAAAAATAAAGTACAATATAACAGATTTTAAGCTATTTTCTTTATTTTTTCAAAACTGTCCTGTGCGACATGTGGCGGGTTTTCCCAGATCACATCACATATGTCACATCCAATAGGTGTGCTCTGGTACACACCCTGTGTTATCTAGCAAAGGTCTACAGCCCAAGGAGACCCAATATGGTAACAGGATCATCTCATATTTTGTATGGCAACTGTATGCATGTTTTGTGAAGGTGCTTGTCAATTTTTTGTCTATGAAGTTAAAAGGAAGATTCTTTGGCATAGCTTGATTTGTAGTGATAAAATAAAGCAAAAGGGAGTACAATTCTTTCAATTATTTACACACTGCATCCTTTTCTGATGTGATGGGACAAAAACCAGACCACACGGTCTATCAAAACAGGGTAGTTGTCGCCCAAGATAACTGTAACTCAAGCATTCTGAGTGAAACTTGTTTCAAGGATGCTTTACGGCAAATAAGACAGATCCTGACTAAGATCACTTCCTTATTAGTAGAGGCGTAATATGACACATGTCCTATACAACCTTGAAAAAATTCTAATAAAAGGACTCTTTGTATATTCTGGTAGGCCTATATATGAATAATTACCAAAAAATTTGTCCCACGACCTAGTTGCTGCGTTGGTCATATATTCAAGGTCAAAGGTCAACAACCTTTATACGGCCTATGATGAGTTATGGATGCTCATCCAATTGTCCTAGAAGCAAAAAGATGGTGTCTATACCCATGTTTTGTGGGTCAATAAACACAATAAAAACAGTATTGAGGCTTACAAATGAAGTCATCATTATCTTTCAGCATAGAAAGCACTTTTAATCAAATTTTTTCCATGTTTTCTCAACATAAATAGCTTCCTTCCACAACCTTACTTTTGCACAGCCTTACTTTTGCGCTGCGTGGCTTAATCGGTGGCGGAAGAAGGTGGCAGAAGGTAGCCAACGCCAGCACAACCCCTGTCAGTGCCCCACCCCTAGTCACCTAATGCTCCTGGGTCAAGATGCTAAGTCGATCAGCCAAGAGGGATTGGACAGCGACACCCCTCTCCGTTTGACTAACACATGCATCAAATAGATTTGTTGGAAGGTGGAAGTAGGCCTACAACTCCAACCGACATTGTCCAAAATGTCTTGGATGAAGGCCTCTTTATAGAAGGCCCAGGAGGAAGCGTGAGCTCGAACATCATATGCCCTAACCAAAAGCCAGTCAACCAATCATGGTGTTTTTGTGTGCATTTCAGATGACTGAGGAAATCCAGCTGGCTCAATGTGTCCCTTGCTGCAGGCTTCTCTGAGCTGTCTGCAACCCCGGTCTGCACTGCAACTATGGTGAGACGTGGCAGAAACACCGGTTTCGGGGTAAAAGAAAGAGTCTGATTCTTGGCCAAAAAGCCTGCACGTGGAAGAATAGAGACCCCCTTGTGCTCAAAGCGGTGGTGGGCCTCCTTAGACAAGGCATGTATATCAGAACCCCCTATGGCCACAATCCACAGCCACTAGGTAGTTCCAGAAGACTAAGCTTTCGGTTGGGTTTAAACTGTTCCGACACCAAGAATTGTAAGACCAGTGGCAAATCCCCCTCCGGAACACTAGCTACGAACCAAGGACGATCCTAAAACATACCCGTCACCAGATTGGTCAAGAGGTGACTGAAAGAAACCGCTATGCCATCACCGAGTCCTTTACGGGCCTGGCCTGCGGCTGTTCGGTAAAAAAGAAACCTCGGACAGTCAGGACACTAAGTTAAACCCACTCATGAAAGACTTTCTTGAGGAAATTGCCAACCTGGTCTACGGTCTCAGAAATTGCATGGATCGAACTCTCTATCGGCACACCATGCATGGTAATTCTATGATGCTCTAGTGAATTTGGCTGAAGAGTGAGCATGGCAGCCTGTTCAGATAGTCCCACCTCAGTGTACAGTGTACAGAAATGCACCAGACAGGTTCGGAGCATGGGTGGTGCACTCTGGGACGAACGCGTCGACTGGAGGGCCTCTTACCAGGTCCCCTCCTTTTGGAAGATGGAGTACAAGCAGATCTAGCGGCCTGGGAAACCACAGCTGCCGTGGCCATAATGGGCTACCAGCAGGACCAGACAGTTTCGAGACAGAGCCACTCGAGGACTTTTGGGATCATGGCAACCTGGAGAAGCTATGATCAATCATAGGCTATCAATCCTGACCGGTCCGCTGCCATGGTATCCCGTTTGACTACCCGGTGATCCGGGTTCCAAGAGTAGGCCCCTAATATGTCACAATCTGACGATTCATGACTGAGGCGAACAGATCCACGTATGGACGGTCCACTATCTAGAAGATTGGGCGGCAAACTGCAAAGTCGAGCTGCCACTCCACCGACGGCCCTATGACTTTTGGCTGTGTCTGGGATAGGGAACCTCCGGGGGACTGTCGCCAAACGATTGTCTACTCCCGAAACATGGGAGGCGATCAGCTCGATGCCCCATCTCGGCACCACCCGAATAGCCGAAGAAATGTCCCTGCATAGGCTGGGATTGATTACAACCCTTCCTTGGTATATGTCACCACTTCTAGTGTCGCCGCGGACAACAATTACCCTTCCCCTGACCACGGGGAGCCAGGCGCACTGCACAGAAAAGAAGACGACAACTCGAGGAAGTTTTATGTGGTGACGAGCCCAGGGTGGTCAGCGGAATGCCCACGAAGGAGAGCCCCCAAATTAAACGCATCCGTCGTCATAGTGTTTAAACGCATCCATTGTAAGGGTGTTTAATAGGTCAAAGGATAGGCTGAATGGGACTCCTTGCCTCCTATGAGTGGCAAAGTCCACCATTGAAGTCCTGAGGTAACCTTGTCTTCCTGGGGAGGTAGGTGGGGTGTTTACAACTGCCAAGTTTTTCATCCGGCCAGCTTTAAACACATAAATTTAAAACATAAGGGCTGCATCAATCGTGGACCATCATTTGTTTAGTTGAGCGCAAAAATAAAATGCCCCACTACCTTTGGTGTAGTGGTAGACAAGACTCAGTTTTTGGAGGAAGGGGATGGTTGCCACCTTATAATCTTGTTCTTTTCACTTCTATCTTCTATGCTTGATGCACTTAAGACCTTCCTGCGTATGTTACAAAACTTGATTTTCCTTTATAATCACCCCAAAACTAGAGCAAAATCACACATTCCTGTATTTTAACTCAAAATAGAAATTGGCATATGTGTTGGATGTAACAATTGGAGAAATCAAGTTTCCCATGATCTTATTCATTTAAAACATTACTATGAGTCAATTGGAGGACTATTGGAACGCTTTTGATCTGCAATTGGAAAGAGGAGATTATACCAATCCACCTGCTACCAAAATAAAAGGGTCAGAGGCCTTGTAAATAAGAAATCTAAGGAGGTCTCGAAACCAACACCTTTAAAATGGTTGAGGGGACGAAGTTTAAAGTAAAATTCTGAGATATGCATACTACTTTGAAATCAATGGAGGGTGCATTTGGATGGTTTTCCTATATTGCTAATTGTGGTTTCTTGACCCCAAAACACCTTGGTTATCAACCCCTCCATGTGGATTTTAGACCAAATGGTGAGGAATTATGGTCCATGATATGCCTTATAAAGGTCATTGACCTTTGACTTGAATGTCTGACCAAGCAGCTGCCGAAGGGCAGGACAAATTGTTCATAACAAGGCGAACTCGTATGTACGCGATGTGTAAAATATGTCGCCCGGAATTCTCGCTCACTAACATGAGATAACTGCCACTAACAACACCCCCCCCCTCCCCAAAACCCCAGCAACACCCCATCGATCTCCCCATCCACGCAAACCCCACCCCTCCCCACCACGCACCGCAACATCCACCACCCTCAACAACCTGCAACACACACCCCCCCGTCCCCAACAACCCCCAACTTCCCCCACAACCCTACCTCCCTCCCCACACTCTGCAACACGCCCCGCCCAGCGACCCCTCCCCAACACCCCGCATACGCTAAAAAAACCCCCATCCCCAACACCTACCCAACCGCACCCCCTCCCCACACCCCACCAACCCCTCCCTATGGCATAGTAGTCTCATGTAGCGAAGGAATTTTGCCCTATCCGTGTAACCTTTTCAGAGATACAGCAAATACGCAATATTTAATTAGCTCTTTGCATACCTAAGCCGCTGGCCACATATATCACATACTTTCAAATTGCAATAAAAGATGTGCCCCATGATAGCTTTCATGCAGCTCAGAGGAATTTTTGAGTATCCAATGTAACATTTCAAAATATAGCAATACTTACTCCCTTTTTTGCATATTAATTAGCTCATTTGCATACCAATTCGCCAAGCTAAATAATGCCCCCACGTAACAAAGTTCAAAACTCTTCAGCCCGCTTCCTTCCACCAGTTAACACTTATATGCCTTACTGACTCCAGAAAACTTGTAACAGGCCTTGCAGGAACTGTTTCATAAATTAAGTGCAAATTAGAATACTGGAATTAGCATATTTTACCCCCAAAATCTATCAATGTCAAGAACTCAACCCACCCGCTTCTTTCCACCAGTTACATAATTGTGGCCCTTACGGAACTCCATATAAATCGTACAAGCAACATGGGTTAACATTTTTATCACGGACCAACGGACGAACGGACGGACGAAGGAGCGGCTGCGGTCATTTTATAGTCCCCCGTTCCGAACATCGTTTCGGCGGGACAATAATCCCCTATAGCCCTACAAGAATATACAAGTCCTTTTATTAGAATTTTTCAAGTTTTGAATCGCATATGCCTCTACTATAATGTCATTCGTTGAAGAAAGGAGCAAATCGCTGATCCAGCGGTTTTATTTCTCCATCAACTTAAAGTGTCACTTTGTGCCTGTGCATGATCCAACCTCCAATATACACAACAATGACACCTTTGTGAACTCACATGAAAAAAAAAGTGGCATCTTTCCAGTTTTGAGTTCCACGGAGCTCATCAAGGTGGTTTTCAGAAAAAACTGCAACAAAATCTTCCTGAATCAAAGAGGTTGCAACATTTTTATTTTTGTAGAATGTACCAAAAATTCAGGGAGCCTCCTGAAATCACAGAGAGTTGGGAATCATTCTGATTTTTATTTTCAAGTCATCTGCTTCTTGCATATAATAATAATTGGATAGCTTTTTGATTGATACCATAAAACATTGCCACAGCAAAGATATCAAACATGTTTCCAGTTCACACCTGGTATTTGATCAGGCTCACTGCCATTGTCATTACAAAAATACGACAGGAGCATCAATGACTTACAGATAATGTGATCATTTCTTGTCCTTTCTCTAGCCCATGTGTGGCATTGGAATCCATACTACCTGTTGCAAGGACAGTGCTCTGTGGGTTAATAAAGCTAGGCACACCTAGAAATGAGGAATGATGAAAACCAATTGACTTAGATTCATCCAAAAACCACTACAGTGCTTCATCCGCCACACATTTGCTACCGGTTACCAGAAACTCCAGAATTATATGGTTGTGATATACTGGCCACTGGTCAGAGTTATTGTTGAGGGCATTCTTTCACAGTGAATGTAAGTTCGAGAATAAAACAAAGTAGCCAGTGAATAAGCTATTCGGTCATGAATTTGGATACTGGATAGCCAAATCCAATCTAGCAAGATGAGGTAAATGATACAGTTGAGAAGTGAATGAAGAGATTGAAACAGTTTCAGCACTCATCCATTAGTTGGTTTGTTGCCAATGATGAAAGTCATTGACCGAGAGGTCAATAACTTTTGAATACCTTAACTATACTCTGTCCAGGAATTATTTTCTCCTTTTCGCGGGGTTTTTCCGTTGCTAAGAGTTTGCTGCAGTGTACCCTACCTACGCGACTGTTGGATCGTTAAAAGGCAGACCGTGATGGTTGATCTAAAATTAGCTGTTGTTGTTCAACTTATTGCTATGCTGAGGCGTGCGTACGGTTGTGACTTAGGAGCGCAATTGAGAGAAATGACAGATGGGATACAGTATAATACCTAAATAAACCCTAAAGTGTCTGTAGCAGTCATGGGAAATACTGAAATTAAATTTAGATTTTGCAAAATCAGAAATTAAAAACTTTTTATAGACATCCCAACATTGTGTGAAATTGTTTATACAATAAGTCTTTAACAAAATTGGTCACCTCTAATAAAAGCTCCCCATTTTTTACCCAATGTTCCTAAAATACCCAAAAATATCCATAATGGCAATTACCAACCAAAAGACTGACAATTGTGGCAGATTTAGCTGGCCTTAATTCGAGCCTAATATGTGATGCGATATGAAAAACCTATTGGTTATCGCATTTGGTCAGTTTCAGACTGCCTCCCATGCAGTGTAGATGTTCTTTGTATGAGTCATATGGACTGCCAGCAGACAGCACACTTAAAAGCGGTGGTTTAATTATATGGATGTAAGGTGCCTATTCTATGGTGACCACTGCCTGTTCCAGGTGGTTCAAACAAAAGAGACAAAAGGCATGTTCACACCGGGTCATGCGTTAGTTCGCTGTAGCTAATATGGATGTTAGTTCGCTGTAGTGACCGTCGTAGACGCACTCGCTGTTAAGCTCAAACACGAAAAAACTTGTGGTTACTAACCATAAGAAATCTTAAAAAACCACAGCGACCGACCTTCGCTGTTAGTGGCCGTGTGGATGGCACGTAACCAAGACCTCTGATGACCTAGATTCACTTTAGCTTAGCTGATTGCATCACCCGACATTTTCGTTCTCATCATCATAGCCGTCAAGATGAATTGTTTTTGCATTCGGTTGACCAGCCACTTTGGTTTTGGTTTACAAATTCGCCAACAAACAGTTTTGCACCGCTGCCGCACAAGCAGGGTCATGCCTGACTTCGGATGTTGCGACTATCTATTTCATGTAGCTACCTACAACGCCCCGGCTTGTGTGTGGATGTGCCGTCGCCATTAGCAGATTATAATTTTATGGTCGCTGTTGCTAACACGATGTAAGGGCCCAGTCTGAAGCAAGGCTAAAGGTAGTAGGCAGGTGGCTAGAACCCGACCAATGCGGACAGCCAATGGTTTTCCCAGATCGCAATGGAGTTGTACAACCTTCACCTTAAGTTTGTCAAATAAAGTGCAGCTGACCTTGGATAGCTGTAGTTTTTGTAAAATTTCCTTTTCCATTTTAAAATGTGTTAAATAGACCATTTAGCAGCAGGATTCCTATTTTCAGTCGCTGTAGATTGCACCATTGCTGATGGGTTAAGGGTGCTGTGAAGTCCAGAGAAAACTTAGTCAAATGGCAGTTTTTAGTTTTTTTCATGGTTTAACGGCATTTAACGTTTTCTTTCCATATATTTTAACAGAATCTGATATAGTTATTTTTTCACTCATATTTTGTTCATTTTAATTTTGACTAGTTACGCAGTTTTGAACAGAACAAGTCACATGGGCTGAACTGCAAAAGGGCGGGTTATTTCGCGTATTACGCCATACTCGCCTGTGATATTCGGCGCGCGAGCGATGTATATAGCGCATCAGAAACGCCTTGGTGCATCGATTCGATATGACGCACACCCATGGTAACTTGTATGACAATGTAAAATGGTTGCCCACGTGAGTTGAGTTTAAACAGGATGGGATTTAAATTCAGATTTGGGCCTCATAAATTGTTGAATTTTGATACAAGTCATCCAGAGAAGCAATTTGACCTGGTTGCCAGAAAACAGTGTGAGAAATATAAGAGATGACACGTTGTGGTTTGGAGTACGGCTAGATTTTGTAGCGAAATGGGACAATTTTTGGACAAACCTGGCGACTTTTCTCGTTGTTCACTTTCGGCGATAATCGTGATTTTTTCGGTTCCCAGTTACTTTACTGCTACTCGAAATCCATATCAGCTACAGGTAAGAAATGAAATCATCGTATAGATCAGTATCAAAATCTAGGGTCGGTATTTTTTAGTTTTTCATTTTTGGTTAAAATCGTGATTTATGTCCAACCTTTGGAAGCATCTTGTGCGTTTGTTTCCGAATTGAAACACGACGGTTTTGGCTTTTTTGGCAAATAATTTGATAATAGTGCAGAATTTTGAAAAAGGGGAAATCCGACCCCTAGAAACTATGACTCTGTATAAATACGAACAAGGCACATTTTTATAACATTTCGTCTAGATTTTTTTTATATAGGGAACCAAACAAATGAGTAAATCTCCAATTTTTTTTATGCTTTTCTCAAAACTACGTATTTTGGGGAACAAATATTATCAATATTTGGATTCCTTGAGTCATTTCCTTCTCAAATATGTCTCTTTATAGCTGTTTGGGAAACCATTAAGACGATACGGGCAAAAACCAGTGTTCCTTTGAATTCCTGACGTTCACCTCCACCTAAGCTTGTTCAAACGCAATCTTTTTGTGCAAAAGCACCAAGGTATTCCCAGGCGTGCTGGCTATGGTTTGCACTGGAAATATAACTGAACAAAATGACCACAATAATTGCCCTGGGGCGGCTTTTATTACAGACAATCAAATTAATATGTGTATGGGTCATTTCCGAGGTGTTTATGATCATCCCACAATGCCCAGTTTGGGAAATTTCATTCACCTCAATAGGGTTATGGACCAAAAATCCTATTCTACACATAAAAACCACCTGACTTTCGCACTCATTTTTGGCCCCCGAAATTGTTAGTACTTAGGAATTTCTAGCTGATCTGAGTTTTTGGTGGTCCCTTCGGCGTCTTTGCATACTTTTTAGTTATCACTAAGTACTGTATGAAGGTTGTACAGTACCGTATAGAGGCACGTTAAAATGCATTGGGATTTGATTCAAAAACCCTCTGGATTAATTTTCAATATGCGTGAACATTAACAAGCTGGTTCCAAAACAGAAAATCTTTACAGAAGGAGGATTACCTGAGGCTAGCTCCTACCCACTGTAACTTCAAGTTTCATGCTAATGACCTCCCAGGAAGGTATGGAACACTTTCCAGTTTCTGAGCTCCAATATTTACATGTCTTTGTTCAAATGAACCATTGCGATTTGTGTACTCTGTCACAATAATTAAAGAATATTGGTATTATACAATTACTACATGGTTAGAGGGAAATAGGCCCATTCATATGCTACCTAATAGATCCTTGTCATTTGATTGGCATTTATAGGTCACATGACAATTGAATAGTCGTCCTCATTTCATTGAAAAATATTCCATTGTATAATTTAACGACATTACCAGTGCAAATTTGGTTTTCCATTTGCCTTCTTTTTAGTTCCATTCATTGTTTCCTTGCAATCCTCATCCACATGTTGTAAAAGTAGCTTGCCGTAATACATACGGTGAACTTGTTTGCCGATGGCTATGCCGGATGTGATGCAATACCCTCTGGAAGTCTATCGCAACCTTTGACAAAACCGTGACTAAAGAGATTGTTTGTTCAACAACATGGCCGGTTTTTGTGCTGCGGGTAACAGACGACGATCTCAGCAAACTTTTGGACAGTGCTGATGCTTCTAACAACACAAAAAACAAATTAATTTCGGTGTCCATCCGATTGGAGGCAGATGCAAGTCTTCCACTGGGATTTCCTTATCTGCTGTGAAGCACTGTCAGATGCGGACGTACAATTTCTATCGAGACTTTTTTTTCGCCGGACTAAGAAAGCAGACGGAAAATTTGGTGGGGTGTTACATGAAGAAATCAATGCACGGGATCAGATACGGGCTACACCGTCATTTCAAAACCGTGAGAGATGTTGATATTACCATTCATCATCATCGTAGTAAACTTGGCATTCAAAGCCATGATGGTTAAGTTGAAGAAGTAAGGAAGGGGGTCTGTTCTGCACAAACACCATTAGTACGGAAGACATGGTCCAATATATATGATGTCAAAGCTCTCACATTACAAAACCATTGGGCTGCAGAACAAGGTGTTTACTGGATTTTGATATATTTCGTCGCAAACGAGGACGCGATAATCTTCGTGACATGAAAGTGGATGACTTTGTATTCAACGATGAGCACACTCTTCGCTACATTATACGCCGCGA